>CANXYC011099545.1:0-14337 GCA_948193065.1 Aleurites moluccanus | reverse complement strand
CCATTCTTGTTCCTTCATCAAATGAGTTTATTTCTTCCATTTAACTACAAATTCATATCATACACATTAAATAAACAACATTAGAAGCAATTATTTCACTAAAATCATGCTTTAATCTTATGGTCTTCCTATTAGGGTTTCAAGCTCTATTTTGAATTCTAACCGTACAAAGTAAGTTCTAATCCATAAATAATAACAAGAACAACCATATGAACATTCTTACATCAAAATCATTCAAAAACTAACAACTTACCAAGATTTCTTCCAAAGCTTCTTTGAATTATTTGGTGGCCTTAATGGGTTTTTCTTTAAAATCTAAGGTTAGAATGGTGTTTAGGATGGTGGATTATATCTATTTTTATCAAAAATGAAAAGAAAATATCAAGGAATGGGAGGAAGGTGTTTGGCCGAACCAAGCTTGAATGAAATGGTGGTTAATGGCTGAAAATTTCTAAGGAAGAAGGAGACAAATGGTGTATTTATCTAAATACTAAAAGATGGGATCCTATGGTTTAGGTTTCATAGTAATTTTTGTGAAACCTAGTCATCCAACCATCCATTATTTTTACTTTCATACTATTGGTTCATCCAAAGTCAACTTAGATAGATACCACATACATTTAACACACCAAATCCAAAACCAAAGGCAATAATCCTATACTTTAAGCTTATGATAGCAAATTTGCAACCTACTCATCTAACCATCCAATTCTTAATCATTTGATCCAATGGTTAGATTTAATCAAGCCTATACTAATACCATAAGGTTGCATGCACCCTATTACTCCATATTATAAAGGAAATGACCGAAATACCCTTAGTGCAACCGAAGCACCGAAATCGCACAACTTGCCGGGAATCATTTTTCAACCGGGTTTATTTTTCTAACTAATACTCAAATAAATTAAATAATGCCATTTTCAAGTCTTTAAATTCTTTTCTACCTTTAAATATGATATTGAATCCATTAAAATCCGATGGGCGAAAAATGACCATTTTGCCCCTAGTTCAGCAAAAACTCAAAATTTTTCGATTAAGTCCTAATAGCCTCTAGACCACTTCTATGCATAAAATCAATTCAAATAACATGCATAATTATCAATTTCAAACATAAATGCATATTAATAACACATTCAAAAGAAAAGAAAAATCTCCCCCCTAAAGTTCTCTTTAAGGGTTAGGTTCATATTAGGCAGAGGTGTTACATGTTCAGCCTATTTGGCACATATAGTGGATGTACAGAGATCTTCAGTACAGTTGGATCAGATACCGGTGATTATGGAGTTTCCTAATGTATTTCTTGATAAGTTGCCTGGACTGCCTCCTGATAGGGAGATTGAGTTTGAGATAGAGGTGCATGCAGGCACATGGGGTGCACAGGTACTGTTCGTAAGGAAGAAAGATGGCTCATTGAGGATGTGTATAGATTACAGACAGCTGAACAAAGTCACAGTGAAGAACAAGTATCCATTGCCTCGGATAGATGACTTATTTGATCAGTTGCAGGGTGCCAGCCATTTTTCTAAGATTGATTTGAGGTCTGGATATTATAGGAGGTTTGTGAAGGATTTCTCTCGGATTGCAGCTCCACTGACTAGGCTGATGAGGAAACAGAAGTGGTATGTCTAGACAGATGAGTGTGACTGCAGCTTTCAGACTCTGAAGTATTGCCTTACCAGTGCTCCGGTGTTGACACTACTAGTTAAGGGGGAGAAATTTACAGTGTATTGTGATGCTTCACAGATCGAACTGGGTTGTGTATTGATGCAGATGGGTAGGGTAATTGCTTATGCTTCTCGCCAGTTAAAGAAGCATGAAGCAAATTATTCGACTCATGACTTAGAGATGACAGCTGTAATCTTTGCCTTAAAGATTTGGAGACATTATTTGTATGGATCGAAATGTCAGATATATACTGATCATAAGAGTTTACAATATATATGGCAGTAGAAGGATCTGAATCTTAGGCAACCCAGATGGGTAGAACTTCTTAAGGATTATGACTGTGAGATTCTTTATCACCCAAGGAAGGCCAATGTAGTAGCGGATGCTCTGAGCAGGAAATCGATGGGTAGTTTTGCTCATATTGTGATTGGCAGGAGGCCATTGATCCGAGAGATGAGGGAGTTGGCAGATTTGGGAGTAGAGTTGGATTTGGGTTTCCAGGATTGGAACTAAGCTTTGATAGCCCAATTTCGAGCAAAGTCACTATTGCTAAATGATATAAAAGTGGCTCAGGACAGAGATCCTTATCTACTGAAACTCAAAGGAGAGGTACATAATGGGAGGATGACAGAGTTCACAATAGAGGGTGGGGTATTGAGATATGGGAGGCGTATTTGTATACCAGATTTTGATGAGCTACGAGATTGGATTATGCGAGAGGCACATTATTCTGTATACAGTGTACATCCAGGGATTTCTAAGATGTACCATGATCTGAGAGATGTTTATTGGTGGCCAGGGATGAAGAAAGATGTAGCTCAGTTTGTATCTAAATTCTTAGCCTGTCAGCAGGTTAAGTTCGATCATCAGAAGCCATCAGGGCTACTTCAGGAGATAGAGTTGCCAGAGTGGAAATGGGAACAGGTGACCATTAATTTTATAGTTGGTATACCACAGACTTCGAGGGGATATAATTCTATTTGGGTGATTGTTGATCGGTTGATGAAGTCTGCTCATTTTTTGGAGGTAAAGACCAACTATACAGCAGCTCAGTACGGATAAGATTGTGCGCCTTCATGGAGTTCCTTTGGTGATTATATCAGACAGGGGTATACAGTTCACTTATCGATTTTGGCAGAAGTTTCAGGAGGCTATGGGTACCCAGTTACAGTTTAGTACTGCTTTCCATCCACAGACTGATGGGCAGTCGGAAAGGACGATCCAGACTTTGGAGGATATGTTGAGATTATGTGTTCTGGATTTCAAAGGTAACTGAGATTATTATCTGCCACTGATATAGTTCTCCTACAACAACAGTTATCACTCTTCTATTGGTATGGCTCCATTTGAAGCACTATATGGTAGGAAGTGCAGATCTCCAGTGTGTTGGGTGGAGCCAGGAGAGAAGCAGTTTGAGGGACCAAAGTTGATCAGAGAGACTATGGAAAAGATTCCTATGATCAGAGAGCGGATGAGTACTGCCTTCAATAGGCAGAAGAGTTATGCTGATCCGAAGAGGAAGGATGTACATTTTGCAGTTGGTGATCATGTCTTCCTTAAGGTCTCACCAATGAGGGGTGTGATGAGATTTAGGAAGAGGGGTAAGTTATCACCAAGGTTTATAGGCCCATTTGAAGATTGGTAGTGTGGCCTATAGATTGGCTCTTCCACCCAGTATGAGCCACGTACATCCAGTTTTTCATATATCGATGCTGCAGAAGTATGTGTCCGATCCATAGCACATTTTAGAGGTACAAGATATGGATCTCAGTGATGACTTGTCATATGAGGAGCTACCTGTGGAGATTATTGATCGATAAGTCAGAAAGCTATGGAACAAGGAGATCCCGATGGTGAAAGTGCTATGGAGGAATCATTCTATGGAAGAGTGCACATGGGAGAGTGAACAGGAGATGCGAAGCAGATATCCATTCCTGTTCCAGCACTGAGGTATGTTGGACGAATTTATTTGTAGGGGGTAGAATGTAATACCCTAGAAAGTTATAACTATCATACATGAATCAGTATGTGGTCCATTAGTCTTGAAATGGTGGGAAATAATTTTAGAGACACAGTTAGAAAGCAAACTCGATACTTTTCTAGAAAGCGGCGGTGTCGGAAACTTTGCCGAGAAATTAGCAGTCCGGTCAATTAAAGAATTTCTAAAGTTGATATGGGGGTAAAACATTACCATGATTTATGTTTAATTTTGGTAAAAAGAAAGAAGTGAAAATCATTTAGGAACACTGAAAAAGTAACCAATGGGAAGATGGTAATTTAACGAAGTTAAAGATGAATAGTGAAAATTGGTCGGTCGTGGCTATAGAATGACTCCAAAACTATTTTTATAAATAAGGATAAATTAAAATAAGCTTATTGACTCCCCACTTTGATATCTAAATCTTAACAGAATTGACATAATAAATTACAGAAGATTTTGAACCAAAGTGTAATGGATGAGAATTGGGGGAGTTAGTTGTAATTATGCAAATTGATTTTTCTTTATATTTTGCCTTAGTTATTTTCGGTTCATCTTTTCTTCTTCCTTCCATGGTGAAGCAAAACCATCTTCCTTCCTTTTCTTCCATTGATTCATCTCATTTCTTATAGATTTCTAAGGAAAATTGATAGAAAAATAGCAAATCAACCTAGCTTAACTCATTTCCATCCTTAATTTGTAGAAAGGAGCAAAGGAAATCAAAGGGGGACAACTTGAAGGATTCGGCCACTTAGTGAACTTGAGGTAAAAATGAGTTTTGTTTGGTTCTATGGTTCCATTAGATGTTATTTAGGTTGAATTAGATGGGTTTGAAGTCAATTTGCATCAATTGATGCTAATTGATAGAAATCCGTAAATTGGTTGGCTATTTTGAAGTTGTATGAAATGAGTTGTTGATTTAGAGTTCATTTATGTTAATTGATGTTAGAATTAGTCAATTGGATATGTTTAGCCAACTAATTGATGGTTCATTTGATGTAGAATTGAATTTGGATTCAAAGTGTTCTATATAGGCCATTTGGAAAAATTGGTGGAATTGGCTTGTGAAAAGGTGAATTGGAGGCTTAGGAGAGTTACACTGCATCAAATTACATGCCTATTTGATTGAATTGATGAATGGAAACCATTGGTGAAATCCCTCATTTGGCCGAACCCATTGTGCCTTATTTACCCTTTGGAATTTGCTTGATTTTGCCATGTTTTCCTAGCTAATTTTGATCCATTTTGACATTGTTTAATTGTGTTTCTTGATGCCTATACTTTTTTTGCCAATGTGACTTTGTATTGATTGAATTGGGAAAGTCAAATTTGCACCAAAACGTAACCTATTGGCTTACCATTATATGCCCACCAAGTGTTTGACGAAATGCCAAGTTCATTTGCCATTTATCTATTGGTTTGTATTCCATATGCCTACCATTTGAATGTCATTGTCACCAGCGATGTTGGCATGTCAATTGGCCCGCCGATTTTTGTTACCGAACCAACTTTTGTTCCATACCTTTGTTGTTTACCATAACCTATATCCTTGCTTATATATTGTATTCTGCTATGCCATTGATTCAAATACTACTTAATTTGGATGATATTGATTATATTGACAGTGATGATGCCATTATTGCATAATGGTATCTTTTGACATGTTATCCATTTCTATTGACCTAAATGTGGTTTGACAGAGCTGCCTCACCGACAGGGTAGAGGGTACATAATGTCGGCAATGTGCACATTGATATTGATGCCCTAGCTAGGAAGGGTTATTGGTCCCGGCCATAGGACCTGATCAGTCTTATGCCTACTTGATATGTGATCGACTGTGTGATTACACATAGTCTACGTGTTTCATGGCCCTCTGTCTGTCTTACCATATGATTTCCATAACTTGCTATTACCATTGTTATTCCTATTGATGTCTGATACATATCTTGTAAACTTACATGATTGTTACTGTACCATTATTCCTTATCATGAGTATAACAATACTTGAGCCTATATTTCATTGATGATGCATGTAAATTCACTGAGTATCATCTATACTCACCATTTCATTATTTACCCATTTCAGAAGAGGAGTAGAGTGCAAAATCTTGTCGTCCATCTTCCGAGGATTTCTGCCATAGTATTTGATGTATATTTTATGGATTACTATATTACAATTATTTTGGTGTTCATTATCTAGTTGCTCCATGGGTATGTATGGGTTAGCTAGGAGACGAACATGTATATCATAATGATATTATTATGTTGATAATGTTATTATGAGTTATATGATGGTGTTGTAATGTGATATTGTGATGATTACAGCCAATTGCAGAAACTTACAGAATGAATTACAGAATAGCATAATGGATAATAACTAATTAAAATGGATAATTAATTGAGGTTTATAGTTGATGCATGTGATACTGGGTTCTACGGGTGCCGGTCACCATTAGCATCTCCCGTGCCTAAAGACCGTCGCGGTTCAAAAAACTTGGTCGTGACAAAAGCTGGCATATGCTTGTGGCTTGGTTGTCGCACGGGTTCGACGGCTTTCTGCAAATGGGCATATCGATCCGTGCGTCCGTTCTTGTGTCTGATCCATCCGAAATTACCCAAAACTTTTCAATGACCTTTAAAATTGTTTCTAAACTCCTTTTAACTATAAAAACAATTTAAATTGGCTTCGAGCTCGCACAGGCCCGATGACTTGTCGCAAACGGGCTGACAATCGCCTGCGAGTCTGATTTGCATTCGAACCACCGAATATGGCCCAAATTCATTTTGAAATATATTTTGTCATGTTTTATATTAAAATACAAATGCAAATAGTCATTTGCTAAGATAACCTTAGTAATTTCTTCAATTCAAAAGAAAAAGTAATAATTTTGATAAGCAACCTTTATCTCACAATCTCGATTCTTAATATTATATTATTGGATTTCGGCTCTGGTTCAAAGTGTATAAAAAATAGATATAATGTATAAAAAATAGATATAACAGTGTGTTGATTATGTACTTCCGCTGATAAATCTTCATTCAAAATTAGCTGCCACTATTGTGTTCATAATCGCAAAACTTTAATGAGCATTAAATTACCCAAATCTGTGTTTGAGAATATATTATTAAATCATACTAATTAACAATTTAATATACACATGCACACTTTGTTTTCATAAAATTTTACTCAAACCTTAATTAGCATAAATTCTTTAAATTTAAATAAATTGTATTAAATATCCAAGTTCCAATACATCCATCATATTAAAATGTAATACTCTTGGTAGCAATCACAAATATTAACTTATAAAATTTTAAAACCAATATATTTATTATTTTCTTTAACATAAAGATATTAAAATTTGTTTAACATTCAAATTAATTTTCAAAGTTATATATATATATATATATATATACACATTTGACTTTTCTACTACTTGAAAAAATAATAAATATATGAGCAATTGGAAAAATAATTAAAAGCATTAATCGGTCAATTAGTTAATTATGAGTGTTTATTATTTTGTGTTATTAATTTTAATGTATGCTAATTATTTTGTATTATTGAATATAATTAATTTAAGTGAAATTATTTGCAAATAATGCATGCAAAAAAATATAAAATTTTTTAAATTATTTGCATATAATTCATAAAAAATATAGAATTTTTTATACTATTAAAAAAAAATTTTAAGTCATAATTATGGATATTTATTTAGTGGGACAGTTTAGAGATATCAATATCTATTATAACTTCATCTTTTTACATCAAATTTCTTAGAAAATTCATAGAAAACTTAACTTTAAATCTTTTTCTATCTCTCTCCATCATTGGATTGCTTGGAAAGCTAAAGGATTTTAACGAAAAACTCCATCAATATTTTGGCTCGATCATCACCAAGAGGTAATCAATTTGTTTGTTCAATTTTATGATTTAGTTAGATGATTTTAAGATTGAATTTGATGGGTTTTATATTAGATTGCATCAATTGACCATCTCATATCCACTTTAATGCCATTTTTTCACATAATATGATAAGGAAACATACCTCAGTAAGCCAAAATTCACATTTTGATCACTTAGCATACATCTTATGCTCTCGCAATATCTGCAATAGTATTCTCACATGCTCTTCATGTTCTTCCTGGCTTCTGGAATAGATAAGAATTTCATCTATGAATACAATGATAAACTTATCCAAATAGGGCTTGAACACCCGATTCATCAGGTTCATAAAAGTACCAGAAGCATTGGTTAATCCAAATGGCAATACAAGGAATTTATAGTGATTATATCGGGTTTTGAAAGTAGTTTTAGACACATCTTCATTCTTATTCTCAATTGATGATAACCCGATCTAAGGTCAATCTTGAAAAAATAACTGGCTCCTTGCAATTGATCAAAAAGATCGTTAATCGGAGGCAATGGATATTTGTTCTTGATGGTTACTTTATTTAACTATCTGTAATCAATACACATTCACAATGAACCATCCTTCTTCTTAATAAATAACACAGGAGCGGCCCACAGTGAACTACTGGGTATGATAAACCCCTTATCCAGTAAGTCTTACAACTGCACTTTTAACTCTTTTTAATTATGTTGGAGCTATTCTGTAAAGTGGGATTGAAATAGGGTCTGTACCTGGAGACTTCAATCTCAAACTCAATCTCCCTTTCAGGTGGCAAACTTGGCAAATCTTCAGAAAACAAGTCTGGAAACTCATAGACAATAGGAATCTAATCAACTCCCTTTGAAGTCTTATGAGTATCCATTACACTTGCCAAGTATCTAGGATATCCCTTTTGTAGGAGTCTCCTTGCCCCAATAGCAAAAATAATTTCAATTTCCAAATTACTCTTATCACCTTGATACTCAAATTCATCATGCCCCTCTAGTTGAAATTTAATCTTCTTTTTATAACAGTCAATTACTGCATGATAAGTGGTTAACCCATCCATTCCTAATATTATATCCAATTCCAGCACATGCAATTCTACTAAATTAATTGGTAAAATTCTACCCTCTATATTTACTTTACAACTCGGGTATTCATATTTTACCTCTATGTTCTCACCCAGGGGTGTAAATATTTCTAAAGGTATTAAAATCAATTGTTTTTTCAATCCCAAATTTAGATGCAATTTTGGGTGATGCAAAGGAATATGTGGCACCAAAGTTAAATAATATTTGAGTTATTTCATATGACACAGGAATTTTACCTGTTACTGTCTTGCCTAATCTTTGAGCTTCATGAGCATTAACTACAAAGACCCGACCTTGCCCTCTACCAGCTAGTGTATGACCATTAATCTGTCCTTGTCCTGATCCTCTGCCTCTGCCTCTGCCCCCTGTGTCTCTCTGGTCATTTCTACTCATTTGTATGGTAGGTTATGAGGCTACTGTAGTAGTCTGTTGTTCTCCCCACATTGGACAATTCTTCACATAATGACCATGCTGGCCATATTTTAGGCATGCACATGTTTGTCTTCTGCATTTACCCTCGTGCCTCTTCCCATAAAAATCACATATGTGAGCATTAGTTGTCTGCACCGGTGGTCTAGATGACCCTTGTGAAAATTTGGATGCAGACTGCCCTATGGTACCTCTACTCTGACCTCCCCTCTGACCACCTGTCTATGGTCTCTGCTCAGTTCTAACTGATGTAGTCTCTGTTTGTCTCTACTAAGAACTCTCTTCACTTTTTCTCTGTTGTCTTCCAGTTTCAATCTTCCCTTTCTGTTCTTTTTTTACTCTTTCTTCTTTATACTTTTCTTTTATTTGGAATGCTTAATCAACAATCTTGGATAAGGAAGTAAACTCAGCAACAATGCATTATGTAAAGGAGTATGCAATCCCCGTCTAAACCTACTGATCAGGTCTGCTTTAGTAGGTATAATCTTGCTGGCATATTTACTCAGCCTGATGAACTCATCTGCATACTCATCTACACTCAAATTACCCTGTTTCAACTGTTCAAACTAAATAATGTTTCTGTTTTTTACTCCCTCTGTCAAAAATTCATCCAACAATGCAGTCCTGAATTATGCCCAAGTCAGTGGTGCATCACTGCATAATTGTGTCTCAATGTTCCTAGAAAATCAAGTCTAGGCCTTTTCTTTCAACAATAAACCAACAAGCTCCACCGCTCTGACATCTGAGCATAAAAGTCTTCTTACCACCTTCTCTATTTGCTCCAGAAAATTAATAACTTACTCGCCTCTTCCACCTTTATATTCTAGCAGACTCAGCTTCAGAAAGTTAAGCATGTTGATTCCACCCTCATCAATCACTCTGCGACCCTCGTATACCACTGGCCCAACTGGCGCAGCAACAAGTGGCATAGGTACTAGTGGAAAGACTGGTATTGCAGGTGGTGCCACTACCTGTCTTTTCCTTCTCAATTCTTGTAGTTCTCTTCTCAATGTAATACCCTAGAAAGTCATAATTCATATGCATGAATTAGTTCTAAGTATGTGGTTTATTAGTCTTGAAATGATGAAAATAATTTTAGAGACAGTTAGAAAGTGAACTAGTTACTTTTCCGGAAAGCGGCGGTGTCAGGAACACTGCCGAGAAATTAACAGTCCTATCAACAGAAGAATTTCAGAAGTTGAACAGAGGGTAAAAGATCACTATAAAATATGTGTAATTTTGGTAAAAAGAAAGAAGTAATAATCATTTAGGAACACTGAAAAAGTAACTAATGGCAAAATCGTAAATAAAAAGAAGTTTAAGGTGAATAGTAGAAATGGGTCCGTCGAAGTTATAGAATGACTCTGGAACTATTTTTATAAATAAGTATAAATTAAAATAAGCTTATTGACTCCTCTCTTTAAATTCTATACAAAAGATTTTGGACCAAAATGTGATATATGAAAGTTCGAGGAGTTAGTTGTAATTTGTCAATAGGATTTTTCTATTTATTTCTCACTTAGGCAAAATGGCTTCATCTTTTTCTTCTTTTCTATGGTGGCCGAAACCCACTCCTTCCATTTCTTCTTCATTTCTTCATCCTTATTCATCAAATTCCCTAGATAATTATAGAAAAATTCAGCCTTAACCTAGTTCTACCTATTTCCATCATTAATTTGCAAGAAGGAGCAAAGGAAACTTAGAAAATTTGGAAGAGAGGATTCGGGTGGAACATTAAAGTCAAGGTAAGGATGTGTTTTGTTCAATCTTTTTGTTCAATTAGATTTTAATTAGATTGAATTTGATGGGTTTGGTGGTTAATTGCATCAATTGATGCTAATTTATAGGAAAGCCTAATTTTACCTAGCTAATTTGAAGTTGTAAGAAAGAGTTTGGTGATTTAGTGTTAGTTAGTATTAATTGATGTTAGAATATGTTAATTGGATGTGAATAGATAATTAATTGTTGGTTTATTTGATGTAGAACACAAGATTTGATAAAGTTGTACTATTTGGCTTCATTGGAGAATTTGGGTGAAAAGCTTATTTCCAAAGCTATTTGAAAGTTTAGGTGAGTCCATTACGCATCCTTTAACATGTCTATTATGTTAAAATTGGAATTTGAAACCTATCTTGGAAATGTCACTTTGGCCGAAACCCTATTACTATTCACTTGCCTTATATTTTGCTTGTTTTCTTCATGATTTCCATAGCCAATTTGACCTCATTTGATAATGTTTAATATTGTTTCCTTAATGCCTATGTTATTGTTGATAATATAGCTTGATGTTGGTTGAATTGGGCAATTCAATTTTGTACCCTAACCTAACCTATTGGTTTGCCATTGTATGCCCACCATGTGTTTGATGAAATGCTTAGTTCATTTGCATTTGGCCTATTGCTTTGTATTCTATAGGCCTACCATTTGAACGCCATTGTCATCAGCGACGTTGGCATGCTAATTGGCCCGCCAATTTTTCTTACTGAACTAACCTTTGTTCCATACCTTTGTTGTTTTCCATATCGATTATCATTGATTGTATATCGTATATTGCAATGCCATTTGTTCAATTGCTATTTGATTTGACTAATATTGAGCTTAATGCCATTGAAGATACCATTGTTGAATAATGGTGTCTCTTGATATGATATTCATTTATATTAACCTAAATGTGGTTTGACAGAGTTGTCGCACCGACAGGGTAGTGGGTATATACTGTCGGCAATGTGCACATTGATATTAATGCCCTAGCTAGGAAGAGTTATTGGTCCTGGCCATAGGAACTAATCAGTCTTATGCCTACTTGATATGTGATCGACTGTGTGATTACACATAGTCTACGTGTTACAGGGCCCTATATCTGTCTTACCATATGATTCCATGACTTGATATGACCATTGACATTCCTATTGATTTCTGATACTGATTCTATAAACCAATATGATTGGCTCTGTCCCATTGTTCCTTTACCATATATATACGTCATTGCTCTATCTCATTTGCTTTGTGATGCATATAGCTCATTGAATATCTTATATACTCACCCTTTTTCTTGTTTACCTATTTCAAGAGAGGAGTAGAGTGCAGAATCCTGTCATCTATCATCCGGAGATTTCTGCTAGCAGTCTGATGTATATTTTTTTTTTATATTTTGTATTATTATTTTGATGTTCATAATCTAGCTGCTCCATGGGATATGTATGGGTTAGCTAAGAAATGAACATGTATATATATGATATTTGATGATATATGATTGTTATGTGATATGATATATGGATTGTTACAACCAATTACAGTAAATTACAGAATGAATTACAGAATAACAGAATGGATGGTAACTAACTAAAATGGATAATATATTGTGGTTTATAGATTGTGCATGTGATACTGGGTTCTATAGGTGCTGATCGCCATTGGCATCTCCCGTGCCCTAGGATCGTCGTGATCCAGAAATGGGTCATGACTGAGGTGGTATCAGAGCTCTAAGTTATAGACAATGAAATCTAAGTTACAAATGAATAGTACCTAAATTACAGAGGAATAGTGATCAAGTACAGAATGGGGTAGAATTAAGTATACCATGGAGCATAGGATTTCCTTTGACGTCTTTTGTTGTTATCGTCTGTTATATGTTATTATGCTGCATTTTTGTCATTTTCTGAGACTGTTTCCATTTTTTCCTACAGATTACAGAGATGTCTGACGATAGAGACAGAGATACCATGGAGGCAGAGGTAGCCTCCAATAAGTCACTGGTGAGGGAGATTGCAGTATCAGAGGGTCTGTCTAGATCTCGATGGACTACGGAGGATACAGAGAGGGGCGATGACCCCTGGAGAGTAGAGATGATGAGAGGACTGATGGAGTTACGGAGAGAGATGGCTGATTTAAGACGGGAGCGTCAGCATGTACCTCCACCACCAGCTTCAATAGTAGTGCCTCCACCTGTAGTACCCGAGGCAGTTCTAGTGGTACCGGCTCCTGTGCAGCCAGTAGGGGTTCAGAGGGAGCCTGCTGTACAGGAAGGTCGGAGAGTGATAGAGGAGGGTGGAGTATCGTTGTTTAGCTTTATGAAGCTAAACTTGCCTGAGTTTAGAGGAGATAGAGGTACTGATCCGGTAGATTTCTTAGAGGAGGTGGAGAAGGTAGTGAGGAGACTACCATGTTCAGAGCTTATAGCAGTTGAGCTAGTTGGGCTATTACTGAAGGGTAAGGCATGGACTTGGTTTTCTAGGAGGATAGAGCCCAGGTTTTATGGTGAGCAGCCACCTTCATGGGCAGAGTTTCGATAGGGTTTGATAGATGAGTTTATTACCGAGGGAGTGAAGACCTGTAACTTGGTTAGATTTGAGTAGTTAGAGCAGGGGGACAGATCTGTGGAGGAGTATACAGAGGAGTTTATCCGATTGAGTAGGTATGTTGCCCATATTGTATCTACAAAGGCTGATCTGATTAGTAGGTTCCGGAGAGGTCTTCATGCTGCACTGCATAATGCATTACTGGCTACTGAATTTACTTCCTTGACTACAGTGATTGACAAGGCTACACAGATGGAGGAGAAATACAAGACTGAAAGAGCTAAGGGGGACCAGAAGAGGAAAGAGAGTCCAGGATCACAGATTAGGAGAGGGGAGAGCAGCTCCCATCCCAGGCAGATAGAGCCAGTGCCTCGATTTGAGCAGAGATCATTAGCTAGTAGTCAGAGGAGGAAAGTTTAGAATAGGGGAACACTAGTGGCACGGTCTACACCTGCTTATTCACAGGGTTCCTCGAGACCAGTTGCACAGACACCTAGCATTCCTATTTATGGGTTTTGTGGTCGAAGTCACGGAGGGGAGTGCTGGTTACAGTCAGGTGCCTGTTTGAATTGTGGACAGCAGGGTCACTTCATTAGCAGATGTCCTCTATGGGGTGAGCAGTAGCAACCATCTATCACAGTTTCTCAGCCAGTGGTACAAACGAGTCAGAATATGGGTAGAGAAGCTATAGGCAGAGGCAGAGACAGGGGAGAACAGGCTCCTAGTGGTAGTTAGGCTCCAGCAGGTAGGGGCTAGGGCAGAGTGTTTGCAAGCAACACCCAGGAGGCCTTGTAACACCTCAGCTAGAAGCTAACCCAAACCATTAGAGGGGCAATAGAGGGGAAATTTTTTTCTTTCTTTTTGTATTGTTAATGATGTATGTTTATGCATGAAATAAATAGTTATGCATGTTATTTGAATTAATTTTAGGCATAGAAGTGGTTTAGAGGCTGTTAGGACTTAATCGGGAAATTTTGAGT
>CANXYC011099451.1:0-19263 GCA_948193065.1 Aleurites moluccanus | reverse complement strand
CTACCTTATCACAACAGAGTGCATCAGTAGTCTTTGCTACCTTATTGCAAAACATAATCTTGGCCAGGCATATGCCTAGAGCTCATGGTCCCCTTTAGGTGGAATGCTTATAAAAAAACTATCAGCTAGGTTCCCAAAGTGCACAATGGACCAATGAAGGATCTGAGCTTGATAATGATGATCGAAGCCTTTGACTATGATAATTTAATGATTTAATGCATTAATTATGAGTATTAATGCATTAGATAACCGATGGAATAGATTGGAGAGATATAGGAGAAGAAATGAATAAGAAAGAAAGAAAAGAAGAAAGTTATCGTGAGAAAATAGGCTATTGCTTCTCCTAATACCCACTTCACCAAATTTCCACTTCGCCCATTCCAATTCGCCAATTCCAATTCGCCAATTTCTCCTTTGCCAATCTCCACTTCGCCAACTTCCACATCGGTAATTGCCACTTCGCTAATCTTACTTTGGCAAATCCCACTTCGCTAATCTTACTTTGCCAAATCCCACTTCGCCAAATCCCACTTCGCTAATCTTACTTCGCCAAATCCAACTTCGGCAAATCCCACTTCGCTAATCTTACTTCGCCAAATCCCACTTCGCTAATCTTACTTCGCTAAATCCCACTTCGCAAATCTCACTTCTCCAGCTCGATCAACCTCTGTCCTTCTCGAAGTCGAGGAGCCAGCTTGCACTAACTATTTCTGTCGAGCTGGAAACCTTCCTCTCTAACTCGCACTAAACCAGCTCGCAAACAAGCTACAGACATCCAAACTTCTCCATTCTTTTTGTCACTTAACATAGACACTTAGGGGTCCAATATATCCAAAATTCATATCAAAAGGAGATCTACACAATTTATAGTGAATTTCTAAATTTCACCCAGACTTTACTCTCCAAGTACTATCCTAGCAGATCTGATCAATTTAGATATCTCTAGAGCTACAATTATCCAAACTCCTTGAAATTTTACAGCCGTCTATGTAACACATAAAGGAACATTTTTTATGTTTATACTTTTGACTCACTCAGCCTCTAATATTTTCAGAATAAATAAACATTCTCAAACTTTTTACAGAAAATAGCGAACTAAACAAGTTCTGGACAAGAAAGCATATCTCCTTACACACATAAAATTTTAAAAACAGATCTATAGACTTAAAGATAAGACATAAATCTACAACTCTTATGTTTTACACTCTTCCAAATTATCCCTTTAAGATCATGAAACTGACTCACCAGATCTTTCCTGAATACAGATTCTGAAATTCTCAAAACATTAATCTATTCACAATCATCTCAACAACATGCATAAAAAAAATAAAAAAAAAATATTTTTTTTAGGTATTGCAGGAAACAAATGAATGGTTTCCCTATAATAAAATAATACTTGTTCCTAAACACCCTGTATAGAAAAGGTACCTGTCACTTCCGTGTTGGAGGTTTGAGCCTCCTACTGAGCCACTATATAAACTCTACTCTGACCTTTGGAAGCTGCAGGCTAAGTGTGAGTTGATCCTGATCCTTGCACATGAGTTTGAGCTTGTCCTCTACCTTTACTATCATGACCTAAGGTCTTTGATCTTGCCATTTGCATTGTTGGCAACCATTCTATAATAGTGACAAGCCTTCTCTCATTTTTGGGAAAATCTTTCACATAGTGTCCTATCAACTCACACTTATAACAATTGCATATGCCCCCATCGATAAGCTCCCTCATGATTCTTTCCATAAGTAGCAAAAAGTGGAAAGGTAGACCTCTGCGATGCTGATTGACTCTGACTCTGAAAGTTACTAGAGGATGAAGTGATTGAGGCACTCCCCGCTAGTAACACCTTTGTGAACCCTTAGGTGGACCATAATGGGCACTCTGAAACTAATGCTCAATGCTCCTCACATGAGAACTATTGCCTCCTCCGTTATATCCACTCTAGCCACTATTGGACTTCCTCTTTTGTTCTCTCTCCATCCTCTCAACCCTTTCTTCTTTATTCTTAGACTCCATCTATCTTGCATTATCTATAAGTCTGAAAAGGGTAGGAAACTAGTTTGCCAATAAATTATTGTGATATGAGGCATCCAATCCCCTCCTAAAACTAGCAATCTTATCTTGTTTGGTGGCCAAAGCATTACTTGCAAATCAACTTAGCCTTTCAAACTCCTTGGCATACTCGAAAACACCCATGCTTCCTTTTTTCAAACTTTTAAATTTTATTCTTCTTTCGATATGGTCCACCTCATACATTAACTCACCAATCATTTCCCCCATGAATTGCTTATGTGAGGGAGGATCATTCATGTATAATCGATCATTCATGTATAATCAATCCTCCACATGTTAATGGTACCATGTCTATTCTTTCTTCTTGTATTGGTGACTTACCAAATAAATCACTCTTACATTGGAATAAGGTAGTTTTCTTAGCATCTTGTCCACCTCCTCTAAGAACTCATACACCTCATCCCCTAATTCTCCTAAAAATTATTGAGGATTTAGCTTTAAGAAATTGTTTATAGAGATATCCTCCTTATTAGTCATCCTCTTCAAAACTCTATATAGTGGAGGAATAGTTGTTAGCAATTGTGCAGAGCATGTACCAGTGGATGTGGTAGGGGTCTCTCCATAAATCTTTGTTCCCTCAATGATTGATTTTCCCTTCTCAAATCTCTAACCTCCTATAGCAAGGCCTCAATGTCTATGTGAGGCGGTGAAGGAATATATTCATCTTGGTCTTTCACCAGACATCTCGCTCTAGTGGAGGCTGCTCTTTACTAACATCATCTGTAGATGAGGCTACATCATGTTTTATATCAAATACATCCTCAGGAACTGCTCTTATACCTCCTCGAACATATCCTCTCTTAGGAGGTCTCCCCCTCCCCCTACAAATGTTTGGTTGGACCCTAGGAAGCATCTAACTAATACAACAAATATAAGAGTTTTAGCATATAAAGTTAACACGGATATACAAACTAAATCAGAAGATTTGCAATTGACATTAAGGAATTCTATGTTAAATGGTGTCACACTTATAATAACTTAGGACAATCTATACTAGACTCCAAAACATTTATTATGATATCACTTTGTCACATTTCAACTTAAGGTGTTATAACTATTGTAGAGCATGGGTAATCTTAAAGCTACTGACCACCCATATAACCATATTCTAAAATGATATTATCTTAACATGGAATTAATCCAAGATCGTAACATGATAGCATAACTTATAATCATCATCATCTATCATCCATACATACTTACATCATGATTTCTAAATAAGGATTTACTTAGGATATCTGTAGCCGTCAAGACTAAACATCATGAATCAAATACAAATCATAAATATCATACTTCATATCCATAAAAGATGCATGACGTTAATATATTAGAGATTAAAAAATGCAACTCTTCAATCAGACATCCAAAATCCCCTAGACAGCTATGGAGCTACTAGACAAAATAATGCTCTAAGAATCAAATGAATACTAGATATATGTAGTTCTCCATTAAAGAAGAAGTGCTATAGAACCTAAGCTATCCATTATTTGTTACCTGAAAGGTATAGAGTAACCATGGGTGAATAAAATTTAGTGAGTATAGAATATACTATTATACCTTATTTGCTTGGTTATCATGAAATAACTCATATAAGAAGGTACCATTATAGATCATGAACATACTTCATTTATATCCATATAATCATAATACTAATGTCACTGCAATTAGGTGAATGATCAATATAAGTATCTTGTTAATACATATTCATCATAAGGATATCACTTGTGAAATAAGGTGGTCATAGAAAGAATGAAAAAAATCCATAACATAACATATCATGAGTGAGATTAAAGGCTTTATGGCAAGATTCACTAAATACGCAAGATTGGTCAGGTCCAAGGCATAAGGCTTAAACTTATAGAAGGAGATGGATAATATAACTTATCCATGGATTTACTTGTCCACAAAACTAATGATATCCCTATCAGATGGAGATTTATGTCATCATACCACACATATAATGTAAGTATATAGAGTAGATTAAACATCATAGTATTATATATTCATACATCACATGGACATTGTGATTTAACATACTGTATAGTAATCAATCATGAAACTTGTAGATTATTAAAAGAATTCTCGAGAAAGCATGAATATTCAATTGAATGGTTCAATGTCAATTGAATATGCATAATTATATATTTTCCATTTATCTCAAAAAAAAAAAGAATAAAGGATCCTTCCCAACCAACAACTAAGAGGATGGTTCAACATTACCCTCTCTTAATCTGAGAGCTACAAGAGATTAACATCATAAACCATAACATTACATTTCATTCAAGAACATTATATAACTTAACTCTTGCAATAATTCTTAGTTTCCTTAAGACTCACACCCCAATATGAGATTCAACTAATATGACTTTATTCATGCATATAAGCCTTAGTCTAACATAAATACAATGGAAACTTAAATACTCTTACAACTTAAAAAGTCTTATGAAAAGCCTAATTAGCTTTCTTATACATGAGAACTACCTTGCCTTAAGGTCAACATATAGCCATAACAAGTTATCATATCCTTAAACATAGTCAACAATCATCATATATGATAATTCAACTCATAATCATCTTAAATATCAAAATTTCTTTTTATATCCTTAAGATCACAAGTTAAGGTTTAAGCACTTCATGTACTCATAGCCCAAATTATGAATTATGGCTTACATTAACTTGCAAATATTATTATTAACATCCATTTAACTCAATTTTATATTTTGCTTAACATATATTCACAGCTCCAAAATTAGGGTTTACCAACCCTTGAAGATTTAAGTTGAATTATTATGATTCTAGATCTCTTAAGGTTTATATAGATGTTTTCTAACTCCAATTTAACTAATTAATAAAGAGTTATGGGAGGTAAAGAAGAATTTATTACTTATGTTACTATTCACCATAAATGCCATAAATGTTCTTACCTTCCTAGCCAACCATTTATGCAAGCAATTAATGCTCTTAAATAACTCATAAATAACTCTTATAATTGTATCACAAGACCACATATACTTATAATTAAGAAGGAGAAGTTATCTTATGTCTCTTAACTTTCAATTATAAGAAAACTAAGAGGAGTTAGATGGTTTCTTTACAATTTCCTTCAAGATCAGAGATTTATTAGTGGTCTATGGTGTAAAGATATAGGGGAATGTAAGTGTAAGGTTTCATACTTAGAAAGAAGAAGAAAGGAGAAGAAATAGTGAGGTAATGGTAGAAAAAAAATTAGTCTCCTTTTTGTATGTCTCGACAGATAACGGGCGTTATCTTGTAAGTAACCATAGTTAATGGCATTTGGGCTTTAGGGTATAAGAAGATCTGTCACAGGCACTCCAGATAGATAATGCTCATTATTAATTTATACTTTTTGACAAATTTAAGACAGAAAGGAAATTCACGTTTGTTACTAAAGGAGTAATGCTCATTACTGGTTATTCATTGGCATTACTCATGTTTCATGCTTGTTAAGCTAATTTACTAAATTTTTGAAATTCAAGCAGAAGGAAAATTAAAGGGCATTACTAGATCTTCACACCCATTGCCATCAAAGAAGTAGATCTCTTCCAAGGTTCTCTCACTAAAATCTTATCTACTTGTGAGACCTCGCCCGAGCTCCACGTCCGATCCACTCAAGTAATCAGAACACTCATTTGGGTTTGATCCCACATCGCGTGCTATCATCGCCTTTTCAGTTTTGAAAGATGAGATTGAGTGATTTTCTGTTTATCATGTTTCTATTTTTAAATCATTTTAGCTTTGAAATCTATTTTGAAGAGTTGCCATCTTAATTTAATTTTAATGGGAAAATATAAGGCAAAACTCAAGATTTGACTCCAATTATAATCATAAGGATAAAATACACTATACCTTCGAATCGTATTAGATTCAGGGACTAAGTTTTCGGTTTAAGAAACTTGAATTTGGCTTTTTAATTAATTCTAACTTAAAATGTTATTTTCATTATTGGTTTAATTGCATGACATTTATATGAAAGCTAAAGAAATAAATAAATCGAAAAGCAGTAAAAAATTTAAATAATTACATCAATAATAATTTAGGATATTAACTCTAGCCCTTATAAGTTCTTGTTAATCACAAATTTCTTAAAATGAATGAATTTAAAGCAAATAAAAAAAGAAAAATAATTTTAAGATTTTAGATTTGATGATTGATTTGAAAGGATGTCTATGTATCCTGTTTGAATGGGAATCAAAATCTGTATGGTTTGCCCTTCTTGCGAATGGTTCAGGTCTGATTTTGGTTCAAAAGTCAATTTTAGTCTAATTTATGATACAAGTTTGATTTTGAAAGTTTGATTGTACCATTTTTATGGCTCTCGAGGCGGAAATGGTCGAAGGGCCTTACAGGGTCGGAGTTTCACTTTTCTAATTTTTAGGTTCGAGCACTTATCTTGCTAAATTAATTCAAAGAGAATTAATTTAGGGCTTTATTGGCCAATTTCGGTCTTTGATTTCTCTAAATTCAAAGATAATTAGAGAAATCGGTTTATACTCAAAGATAGTTAAACCATTTGAATGGGAGAAAATTACTTGGAGGGAAAGAAGAAATGCTTTGCTAATGAAAATTCAACTTAGCCAAGCAAGAGGTATGTGCAAATGAAGGGGAGAGGGGTTTTTATAGAGGCAAGAAGGGCAAAATGATAATTTGGGTGAATAGCAATGGTACCACTAGGCATATCTAGGGGTGTCATAGGGGTACCACGCGGCAGGCTTGTGCATGCATGTAATACCCTAGTAAGTTATGTCTTATATGCATGATCTAATTCTCAGTTTGTAGTTTAGAAGTATTGAAATAATAGGAAATAATTTTAGAGACACAGTTAGAAAATGAATGTAATACTTTTTCGAAAATATGTGGTGCCGGAAACACTGCTGAGAAATTAGCAGTCCGGTAAACAGAAGAATTTCTGATTTTGACCAGGGGGTAAAAGATCACATAAATGCATGTGTAATTTTGGTAAAAAAAAAGAAGTGAAAAATATTTAGGAACACTGAAAAAGTAACCAATGGCAAAACCATAAATAAATGAAACTTCGAGGGGAATAGTGGAAATTGGTTTGTCTGTGTCACGACCCGATTTCCCAGACTGCGACGGTCCTACGGCACGGGAGATACCAATAGTGACCGGCACCCATAGAACCCAGTATCACATGCATCAACTATAAACCACAATATAATATCAATATTTATTAATTACCATCCATTCTGTAAACCTATCATGCATTCTATAATCATTCTGCAAATGGTTGTAACATTCACATATCATATCAAAATACCATCATATAACTCAAAATAGCAACATCAATATATCATATACAATGTTCATCTCCTAGCTAACCCAATATATACTTATGGAGCAGCTAGATAATGAACACCAAAATAATGTAATACAGTAATCCAGAAAATATATATCAAAGACTGTGGCAGATATCCCGGGATGACAAAAGACAGGAATCTGCAATTTACTCCAATCCTAAAATGGGTAAACAAATAAATAGTGAGTATAGATGATACTCAGTGAATTTACATGCATCATCAATGAAATATAGGCTATAACAATGGTATACACATGCTAAGGAATAAAGGTATAGTATCAACCGATTAAGTTACAGAATTAAAATCAGATGTCAATAAGAATAACAATGGTCATATCCAATCAGGGAATCAATATGGTAAGACAGATATAGGGACATGAACACGTAGACTATGTGTAATCACACAGTCGATCACATATCACATAGGCATAAGACTGATCAGGTCCTATGGCTAGAACCAATAACCCTTCCTAGCTAGGGCATCAATATCAATGTGCACATTGCCGACAATATGTACCCACTACCCTGTCGATGAGGCAGCTCTGTCAAACTACATTTAGGTCAATAGAAATAGATAACATGTCAATAGATATCATTATGCAACAATGGTATCATCAATATCAATATGAACAATATCTTTCAAATCAAATAGCATATGAATCAATGACATAGCAGAATACAATATATAAACAAGGATAAAGGTTATGGTAAACAACAAAGGTATCGAACAAAAGTTGGTTCGATAGCGAAAATTGGTAGGTCAATTGGCATGCCAACGTCACTGGTGACAATGGCATTCAATTGGTAGGACTATGGCATCAAACCAATAGGCCAATAGCAAATAAACTAGGCATTTTGTCGAACATTTGGTGGGTATACATTGGCAAGCCAATAGATTAGGTTATGGTTCAAATTTGACTTGCCCATTCAAATCAACAACAAACCACATTGCAACAATAAGATAGGTATCAAAGAAACAAGGTTAAACAACATCAAAATATATCAAATTGGCAAGGAAAAATCAAGCAAAAACCAAGAAAATCCAAAGGCAATATAAGGACAATATGGTTCGGCCAATTAAGGTTTTTCACAATTGATTTCCATTCATCAATTCAATCAAATAGGCATATAATTTGATGCAATGTAAACTCACCTAAGCCTCCAATTAGCCTTTACACAATCCAATTCCACCAATTCTACCAAATAGCCCAAAATAGCTTACTTTGAAAATCAAGTTTGAGCAATCTCCAATTCTACATCAATTAGTTACCTAAACACATCCAATTGACTAATTGTAACATCAATTAACATAAACAAGCTCTAATTCAACATATCATTCCATACAACTTCAAATTAACAACCCAATTTAGGGATTTCAACCAATTTGGATAAATTGGTGCAATTAATCATCATACCCATTCAATTGAACCTAAATAACATATAAATCATCAATCAAACTAAACAAATAAACATTCTTACCTCAAACTCCCAAAGTGGCCAAAATCTTCTTTGAGTTTTTCCTCCAAATTCTTCACTCCTCCAACCAATCTAATGGTAGAAATGAAGAAATTTTAAATGATTTGTTACTTTTCTATTAACTTTCCTTAGAAATCTTTTAGAAAAATGAAGAGATGAGATTGAAGAAAGCAAAGAAATGGTTCGGCAATGGTGGAAAGAAAAAAGAAAAGATGAGCACTAAAATTGGCTAAGGCAAATTAATAGGAAAATCAAATGATAAATTACAACTAAACCCTCAAACTTTTATCCTTTACACTTTGGTCCTTAAATCTTCTATAATTTATTCTGACAATTCTGTCAGGATTTAGATATCAGAGTGGGGAGTCAATAGGCTTATTTTAATTTATCCTTATTTATAAAAATGGTTCTGGAGTCATTTTATAACTCCGACCGACCACTTTCCATTATTCACCTTAAACTTCTATTTATTTACAAAAATGTCATTACGTACTTTTTCAGTGTTCCTAAACGATTTTCACTTCTTTCTTTTTACCAAAATTACGCATAAATTATGGTCATCTTTTACTCCCAGATCAACTTCAGAAATTCTTCTGTTGATTTCTGTTGATCAGACTGCTCATTTTTTGGCAGTGTTTCCGACACCGTCGCTTTACGGAAAAGTTTTAAGTTTGCTTTCTAACTGTGTCTCTAAAACTATTTCCTACCATTTCATGACTAAAGGACCATATACTGAGAATAAATTCATGCATAAGAGTTATAACTTTCCAGGGTATTATATTCTACCCCCCTACAAATAAATTCGTCCTTGAATTTAAATAGAACATACCTCACTGTTGGAACAGGGATGGATATCTACTTCGCATCTCCTGCTAGCTCTCCCATTTACACTCCTCCATCGTCTGGTTCCTCCATAGCACTTTTTCCATAGGGATCTCTTTGTTCCGAAACTTTCTGACCTGTCTATTAATAATCTCCACAGGTAGCTCCTCATAAGACAAATCTTCACTGAGATCCACATCCTATATCTCCAAAATGTATGATGGATCAGATGCATACTTTCGCAGTATAGATATATTGAAGACTAGATGTACGTGGCTCATACTGGAAGGAAGAGCCAATCTATAGGCCACACTACCAATCCTCTCAAGTATCTCGAATGGGCCTATAAATCGTGGTGATAACTTACCCCTCTTCCCAAATCTCATAGCTCCCCTCATTGGTGAGACCTTTAGGAAGACATAATCACCAATTGAAAACTGTACATCCTTCCTCTTCGGATCAGCATAACTCTTATGCCTACTGAAGGCAGTCCTCATCCGCTCTCTGATCATAGGAACCTCCTCCATAGTCTCTTTGATCAACTCTGGTCCTTCTAGCAACTTCTCTCCTGGCTCCACCCAACACACTAGAGATCTGCAATTCCTACCATATAGTGCTTTAAATGGAGCCATACCAATAGAAGAGTGAAAACTATTATTGAAGGAGAACTTTATCAGTGGCAGATAATAATCCCAGTTACCCTTGAAATCCAGAACACATAACCTGAGCATATCCTCCAAAGTCTAGATCGTCCTCTCTGACTGCCCATCAGTCTGCGGATAAAAGGCATTACTAAACCATAACTGGGTACCCATAGCCTCCTGAAAATTCTGCCAAAATCAGGATATGAACTGTGTACCCCTGTCAGAGATAATCACCAAAGGAACTCTATGAAGACGCATAATTTTTTCCACATATAACTATGCGTACTGAGCTACCGAATAGTTGGTCTTTACCTCTAGAAAATGAACAGACTTCGTTAATCGATCAACAATCACCCAAATAGAATCATATCCCCTCGAAGTCCATGGTAGACCAACTATAAAATCCATGATAACATGTTCCCATTTCCACTCAGGTAACTCTATCTCCTGAAGTAGCCCTGATGGCTTCTGATGCTCAAACTTAACCTACTGACAGGCTAAGCATTTAGACACAAACTAAGCTACGTCTCTCTTCATCCCTGGCCATCAATAAACATCTCTAAGATCATGGTACATCTTGGTAATCCCTGGATGTACACTGTATGCAGAATAGTGTGCCTCTCACATAATCCGATCCCGTAGCTCATCATAATTCGGTACACAGATACGTCTCCCCCATCTCAATACCCCATCATCTACTGTGTACTCTGTCATCCTGACAGTCTAAACCTCTCCCTTGAGCTTCAATAAATAAGGAACTCTGTCCTGAGCCACTTTTATATCATCTAGCAATAATGACTTCTCCCGGAATTGGGCTATCAGAGCCTGGTTCCGATCCTGGGAACCCAAATCCAACTCTACTTCCATATCTGCTAACTCCTTGATCTCTATGATCAATGGCCTCCTGCCAATCACAGTATGAGCAAGACTACCCATTGATTTCCTGCTCAAAGCATCCACTACTACATTGGCCTTCCCTGGGTGATAGAGAATCTCACAATCATAATCCTTCAAAAGCTCTACCCATCTGCGTTGCCTCAGATTCATATCCTTTTACTGAAATATATATTGTAGACTCTTATGATCAGTATATATCTCACACTTCGATCCATATAAGTAATGTCTCCAAATCTTCAACACAAATATAACTGTTGCCATCTCTAAGTCATGAGTCAGATAATTTGCTTCATGCTTCTTTAATTGGCGAGAAGCATAAGCAATTACCCTACCAATAATCCGTGAAGCATCACAATATATAGTGAATTTCTCCCCCTCAACTGATAATGCCAACACAGGAGCACTAGTAAGGCAATACTTCAGAGTCTGGAAGCTACGGTCACACTCATCCGTCTAGACATACCGCTTTTGTTTCCTCATCAATCTAGTCAAAGGAGCTGCAATCCAGGAGAAATCCTTCACAAACCTCCGATAATAACCAGCCATACCCAGAAAGCTGCGCACCTCTGAAACACTGGTAGGCTGTGGCCAATTTGCAACCTCCTCAATCTTCTGAGGATCCACCTTAATTCCATCCTTGCATACTACATGTCCAAGGAAGCACACCTCAGTCAACCAGAACTGACACTTAGATAATTTAGCATACAGCTGATGCTCCCGAAGTGTCTGTAACAACCATCCTCAAATGCTCCCTATGCTCCTCCTAACTCCTAGAATAAATAATTATGTCATCAATGAATACGATGAAAAACTTATCCAAATAACACCTGAACACCCTATTCATCAAATCCATGAAAGTCGTCGGTGTATTGGTCATCCCGAATGGCAATACTAGAAACTTATAATGACCATAGCGGGTCTTGAAAGTAGTCTTGGGTATATCACTCTGCTTAATCTTCAACTGATGATACCCAGACCTCAAATCAATCTTAGAAAAATGGCTAGCTCCCTACAGCTGATCAAATAAGTCATGTATCTGAGGCAATGGATACTTGTTCTTCACTGTGACTCTATTTAGCTGCCTGTAGTCAATACACATCCTCAATGAGCCATCTTTCTTTTTCACAAACAAAACTGGTGCACCCAAGGAGAACTGCTCGGTCTGATAAACCTTCTATCTAATAGCTCCTGTAACTGTATCTTCAATTCTTTCAACTCAACTCGATCCATTCTGTATGGTGGAATAGATATTAGGTCTATGCCTGCATGCACCTCTATCTCAAACTCTATCTCTCTATCAGGGGGAAATCCTGGTAACTCCTCAGGAAATACATCAGGGAACTCTTGAACTATTGGTATCTGATCCAACTATACAGAAGACCTCTGTACATCCACTACATATGCCAAATAGGCTGAACAGCCTTTCCCAATCATCCTCCGAGCCTGGATAGCAGATATCAGGTTAACCCGGAACACTAGAATCTCACCCTAAAACTTAAACTCCGGCTGCCCCTCAGGCTGGAATCTAACCTTCTTTCGATACCAATCTATCACTGCTCGGTGTCTCGTCAACTAATCCATACCAAAAATCACATCCAACTCTAACACATGTAGCTTAATCAAATCAACAAACAAAATATGATCATCAATCTCAACAATGCAATCATGATAGAAATGATCAGCATGCACACAATCCCCCATAAGAGTAGCAATAGTCAATGACACATCTAACAACCTCCTCTCCTTATTCAATTTGGGTGCAAAATGTGGTGACACAAAAGAATGAGTAGCACCCAAATCGAATAAGGCATCAGCAATCTCATTCTGAACCAAGATAGTACCTGTGACAATATTGTCTGATCACTGGGCATCCTGAGTGTTGACAGCAAATACTCTGCCTTGGCCCCTACCAGCTGGAGCCTAACTACCACTAGAAGCCTAACCTCCCCTGCCTCTGCCTCTGGCTGTAGCCTCTCTACCCAGATTCTGACTAGCCTGAACCACTAGCTGTGAAACTGTGACAAATGGTTGTTGCTGCTGGTCACCCCAAAAAGGACGTCTGTTAATGAAGTGACCCTGCTGGCCACACTTTAAACATGCCCCTGACTATAACCGGCACTCCCCTCCGTGCCTCCATCCATAAAATCCATAAACTGGTATACCAGGCACCTGTATTACTGGTCTAGATGATCCCTGTGAGTAAGCAGGTGTAGACCGTACTACCGGTGGTCCCCTACTCTGTAATCTCCGCCTCTGACTACCACCTGATGATCTCTGCTCGAATCGGGGCACTAGCTCAACTGGTCTAGAATGAGAGCTGTTCTCCCCCCTCCTACTCTGTGATCCCGGACCACCCTTCCTCTTCTGGTCCCTCTTTGCCCTCTCCGTCTTGTATTTCTCCTCCATCTGAGTAGCCTTATCTATCACTATAGTGTCACAGCCCAATTTTAGACCATGAAGGTCCTAGGGTATGGGTAACGCCAAGGTGACCAGTACCTCGAAGAACCCATTCTTTAAATTTAACTTAACTTTTACAAACTAATAATGTCATTAATAATCATTTCTTAAACATATGATACATTTTAGGTAATAATTTTTTTTTAAAACATCATAAGATTTCTTACAGAAAATTTGATAGAGTTTTCTTTATAACTCTGACTTAAGCTATCTGTAAGAATTAAAGATTTACACTTCCAATTAAACATACATCCCCTTTTAATCTCCATTAGTCAACACAACTCAATAAGCACTTCAAAATTTACATTCATATCTCATATCATATATATGTAACATTAACATTCTCATATCAAACTTGGTTAACATTTTGATCACATTAAAACATTAAACTCTTAGCCAATCCAAACCCTATATATATTATACCAAGGAACTTCTATACACAAGAGTAACCTCAAGACATACATCTGTAATCCAAGGTTGAAGGTGATGTAGCCAATGGATATCAGCTTCACTGAGGTCCTGAAAATATTTAACAACTTTGGGGTGAGTATAAGATTATACTCAGTGAATCTAAATATATGAATATGCAATATTATTCATGAAATGCCACATCTATCCATTAATAATCTGTAAATAATAAATATTGATAATGGAATGGTGAAATACATATCATGAACCATAATGCATATAATATAACAAGAGTGAGTATCTGTAACATATCATAATATATCATATACTGTTACTTCACTTCTCTTCCTTCACATTTCCACCCAATCACACCATTTCCAACCACATGGCATAGAGAATTTCACCCTTTCTAGCAAAGGTCAGAGCATATATACATATATCTGTGTACACAGCCGATGGATTTATTCACTACACCATCGAAGTAGTCCTGTTATAACACATTATATGCAAATGTCTCATATAGTATGAATATATCAATATAAAGTCTCAAATATGACTTTAATGATGTTAAATAATATCATAAAGGTCAAAGAAGCAATATAGCTCAAAATAAAAATTTTGGTCTCCGGGGACCAGTTGCACCAGCGCAGCTGACACCCCTAAATTACGGGTTTGTTTCTCATTTTTTAGGCACTTTCTGGTTTGCCTTGAAATTAATATTTCCATGGCATTTTCTTTATACAAATGATAAATATATGTATATAATAAGCAATTAGACTTGATTTAACATTAAAATGCCTTTCAGAATAAATTTTATATAGAATCAAAGTTTAGGTCAGTTTTAGGCATTTCGGCAGCTCTGTTGTAGGTCATTTTAGTAAAACTACCCAAAAGTGGATCATTAATGGTTTTCAATCAAGGATATCATTTCATATGCATAAATGTATGACTTATGAATGAATAATGCATGAATCATATATATAGACTCACCTCAGACAAAATTTCCAATATTCCTCAACAGGCCTAATTGGCCCGTGACTCGCCATCTGCGGCCCTTGTTCGGGAAGTTTTCCCTATATTAATAAAATTACTCCGGTAAGACTTATACTCAATACATTCACATCACAACACATATCAAAGCATATCAACACATATAAGCACATATGCTATACACCAAAGACCCTATATCACACATTTGACACTTTCCATTCTTTTATGCATCAAATGCAATTCTATCACCATATTTCATTCACATTTCATATGTTCATCACTTATACACTATATTTAGAAATCATATACACTTAGTTCATCATTTCACATCAAACATATACCATAACTCACATATGCTTTCCAAGTACTTATATCAATCAACCTTTCCATAGTTGAACTTATACATTCCCATTATTTATGCCATTAAACCATATTCAAACTTTACTTCTTCAATTGCATTAGCCCAACACCTTAAACTAACAAAGTCAATATGGTTCCACCTAAATGGAAATCATTCCATTCATCCATTTTTCAACACCAACCAATCATATAACATTTATATACATCAAATGCATAACATTCATCCATATATACCTATTAAACATCAAAGCACCAAACCACCATTCAAGCTATACACATTCGGCCAAAATGAGGTTTCATCCAATTGATTTTCTTTCCATCAATTTATCACCAACTCATGTTAAACACATTAAATACACATCATTCAAACCTTTTAAACCTATTAAACATCAAAATACAACATCATTATACACCATCATCATTTCGGCCAAGACAAAGTTCCATTCAAATGGATTTATTTCCATCATTTAACCATTATTTCATATCATACACATCAAATACAACTCATTTGAACCAAAAGATTCATCAAAATCACACTTTGATTCATATTTCTTCCTATTAGGGTTTCATTCCATTTTTTTTTATTTCTTCCAACAAAAACATGTTTTGGATACTAATTAACATCAAAGAACATCTTAAGAACCTAATTAAACCAAAAGAATGGTAAAATCAATCACTTACCAAAAGTTCTTCAAAAACTTCAAAGCTTTGATTATTTGCTTTTTCTTGTTTTTCCTTAGAATCTAAAGCTATATTTGAGTTTTTAATGGTGAAATTAGTATGTTTCTATCAAAAAATGGAAGAAAACTACAAGCTTTGGTGGAAGACAATGGTGGTCAAACCATATATGAAGAGGAAAGAGAAAAGTTTGAATGGAAATGGCTAAGGAAGAAGATGGAGGTGGAAAAAATCAAATAAATATCAAAGGCATGATCAAATACATTAGGCTTATGATAGAAATGGTGAAACCTAGCCATCCAACCATCCATTTATTCATCATTTCATCCAATGGTTAGATTTAGGTAAGCCTAAAATGATACCATAAGCTTGCATAAACCATATAAGTCCATATTTCAAAAGAAAAGACTAAATTGCCCTTAGTTCAAATGAAATCCCTAAATCGAGCAGTTTTGCCCGGAATTATTTTCTACCGGGTTTAATTCTCCAACAAAACTTCAAATAAATAAAATATCATCATTTTCATGTCCTAATATTCTTTTCTACCTTCAAATATGATATTAATTTCCATAAACTCGAAGGGGTGTGCAATGACCATTTTGCCCCCAGTTCACCAAAAATTCAATTTTTCCCGATTTCTTCCTAACAGCCTTTAAACCACTTTTATGCATATAATACTTCCTAAAACATGCATATACATTCAATTCAAACATAAACATACATTAACACACAACTTTCAAGCAAAGGATAAATCTCCTAGGTTTGCCCTTTAGAATTCAAGTTCTAAGCCTTAACTGAAGTGTTACATGTAGTCAAAGAAGTGAACTCTATAGCTAACAAGGCATTATGCAGTGCAGCATGCAAACCCCCTCGGAACCTACTAATCAGATCTGCCTCAGTCGGAACAATGTGAGCAGCATACCTACTCAACCGTATAAACTCCTCAGCATACTCCTCCACATATCTATCCCCCTGCTCAAGCTGCTCAAATCTCACCATATTACGGGTCCTAACACCCTCGGTGATAAACTCATCAATCAGACCCTATTGGAACTCTGCCCAGGTGGGTGGGTGCTCACCATAAAGTCTAGTCTCCATATGCCTCGAGAACCAAGTCCATGATTTACCCTTAAGCAATAGACCAACCAACTCGACTGATCTTAACTCTGAACAAGGTAGTCTCCTCACTACCTTCTCCACCTCCTCCAAGAAGTCAACCGAATCTGGACCCCTATCTCCTTTGAACCCCAGTAAGTTTAGCTTTAAAAAGCTAAACATAGATACTCCTCCTTCCTCAATCTCTCTCCTACCTCCTTGTACATCTGGCTCCCTCTGAGCCCCCACTGGCTGCACAGGAGCCAGTGCAACATGAACAGCCTTTGGTACTATTGATGGAGGTACTACTGCAGGAGCAGGTAGTAGCTGTGCCTGCTGCCTCTCCCGTCTAATCTCAGTCATCTCCCTCCTCAACTCCATCAAACCTCTCATCATCTCCACTCTCAAGGGGTCGTCGCCCCTCTCAGAATCCTCTAAAGTCCATCAGGATCAAGACGGAGCCTCTGATACAGAAATCTCTCTCACTAGCGACTCATTAAAGGCAACCTCAGCCTCCGTGGTATCTCTGTCTCTACTGTCAGACATCTCTGTAATCTATCAGGAAAACGTAAACAGTCTCATAATACAGCAAAAACGTAGAATAATGATATATAACAGACGATAATAGCAATAGAAGACAAAGAAAATCCTATGCTCTATGGTATACTTAATTCTACCCCATTCTGTACTTAGTCACTATTACTCTGTAATTCAGTCACTATTCATCTGTAACCTAGATTCACAGTCTATAAACCTAGTGCTCTGATACTACCTCTGTCACGACCAAGTTATTAGGACCGCGATAGTCCTAGGGCACAGGAGATGCCAATGGCGACCGGCACCCGTAGAACCTAGTATCACATGCATCAACTATAAACCACAATATAATATCAATATTTATTAATTACTATCCATTATGTAAACCTATCATGCATTCTATAATCATTCTGCAAATGGCTGTAACATTCACATGTCATATTAAAATACCATCATATAACTCAAAATAGCAACATCAATATATCATATACAATGTTCATCTCCTAGCTAACCCAATACATACCCATGAAGCAGCTAGATAATGAACACCAAAATAATGTAATACAGTAATCCAAAAAATATACATCAAAGACTGTGGCAGATATCCCGGGATGATAGAAGACAGGAATTTGCAATCTACTCCTCTCCTAAAATGGGTAAACAAATAAACAGTGAGTATAGATGATACTCAGTGAATTGACATGCATCATCAATGAAATATAGGCTATAACAATGGTATACACATCTTAAGGAATAAAGGTATAGTATCAATCGGTTAAGTTACAAAATCAATATCAGATGTCAATAAGAATAACAATGGTCATATCCAATTAGGGAATCAATATGGTAAGACAGATAGAGGGCCATGAACACGTAGACTATGTGTAATCACACAGTCGATCACATATCACATAGGCATAAGACTGATCAGGTCCTATGGCTGGAACCAATAACCCTTCCCAACTAGGGCATCAATATCAATGTGCACATTGCCGATAGTATGTACCCACTGCCCTGTCGATGTGCAGCTCTTTCAAACCATATTTAGGTCAATAGAAATAGATAACATGTCAATAGATACCATTATGCAAGAATGGTATCATCAATATCAATATGAATAATATCTTTCAAATCAAGTAGCAAATGAATCAATGGCATAACAAAATACAATATATAAACAAGGATAAAGGTTATGGTAAACAACAAAGATATCGAACAAAAGTTAGTTCGGTAACGAAAATCGGTAGGTCAATTGGCATGCCAACGTCACTAGCGATAATGGCATTCAATTGGTAGGCCTATAGCATGCAAACCAATAGGCCAATAGTAAATAAACTAGGCATTTCGTCGAACATTTGGTGGGCATACATTGGCAAGCCAATAGGTTAGGTTATGGTTCAAATTTGACTTGCCCATTCAAATCAACAACAAACCACATTGCAACAATAAGATAGGTATCAAAGAAACAAGGTTAAACAACATCAAAATAGATCAAA
>CANXYC011099443.1:0-15114 GCA_948193065.1 Aleurites moluccanus | reverse complement strand
GACCGAAATTATTTCTTAAACTACTGCTCAAATAAATAAAATAAGGCCATTTTCAAGTCTTTAAATTATTTTCTCTCTTTAAATATGATATTAAATTCATAAAATTCTGATGGAGCGTAAAATGACCATTTTGCCCCCAGTTCACCAAAAACTCAAAATTGGCCGATTAAGTCCTAGCTGCTTCTAAACTATTTCTATGCATAGAACTAATTCAAATAACATGCATAAATATTAATTCCATGCATAAATACATATTAACATCACAATATATAAATAACAAAATTCTCCCCCCAAATATCACTATTAAAGAAAGACTAAAACTAGGCTGAGGTGTTACAGGATTGAAATGTGAGATATATACTAATCATAAGAGTTTACAATATATATTTCAACAGAAGGATCTGAATCTTCGGCAGCGTAGATGGGTGGAGCTACTTATGGGTTATGACTGTGAGATCCTTTACCACCCGGGTAAGGCCAATATAATGGTAGATGTATTGAGCAGGAAATCGATAGGCAGTCTAGCTCATATTGTGATTGTAGGAGGCCATTGATAAGAGAGATGAGAGAGTTGGCAGATTTGGGAGTAGAGTTGGAGTTGGGATCCCAGGATCAGAACCAGGCTCTGATAGCCCAATTTCGGGTGAAGTCACTGTTGCTTGATGATATTAAGGTGGCTCAGGACAGGGATCTTTATCTACTGAAGCTTAAGGGAGAGGTACAAAATGGGAAGATGACAGAGTTTACAGTAGAGGATGGGGTAATAAGATGTGGGAAACGCATATGTGTACTAGATTTGGATGGGCTACGGGATCGGATTATGAGAGAGGCTCACTACTCAACATACAGTGTACATCAAGCGATTACCAAGATGTATCATGATTTGAGTTGATGGCCAGGGATGAAGAGAGATGTAGCTCAGTTTGTGTCTATATGCTTAGCCTATCAGCAGGTTAAGTTTGAACATCAGAAGCCATCGGGGCTACTTTAGGAGGTTGAGTTGCCAGAGTGGAAATGGGAGCAAGTTACTATGAATTTTATAGTAGGTCTACCGAGGACTTCGAGGGGTTATGATACTATATGGGTGACTGTTGACCGTTTGACGAAGTCTGTTCATTTTCTAGAGGTTAAGACCAGCTACACGGCAGCTCAGTACGCACAGTTGTATGTGGATAAGATTGTGCGACTTCATAGAGTTCCATTGATGATTATTTCAGATAGGGGTATATAATTTACTTCTCGGTTCTAGAAGAAATTTCAGGAGGCTATGGGTACCCAGTTACGGTTCAGTACTACTTTCCATCTACAGACTGATGGGCAGTTGGAGAGGACAATCTAGACGTTGGAGGATATGTTGAGATTATGTGTTCTGGATTTCAAAGGTAACTGGGATTACTATCTGCCGTTGATTGAGTTTTCCTATAATAACAGCTACCACTCTTCTATTGGTATGGCTCTATTTGAAGCACTATATGGTAGAAAATATAGATCTCCAGTGTGTTGGGTGGAGCCAGGAGAGAAGCAGCTAGAGGGTCCAGAGTTGATTAGAGAGACTATGAAAAAGGTTCCTATGATCAGAGATCATATAAGGACTGTCTTCAGTAGGTAGAAGAGTTATGCTAATCCGAAGAGAAAGGATGTACATTTTGCAGTTGGTGATCATGTCTTCCTTAAGGTCTCACCGATGAGGGGTGTGATGAGATTTGGGAAGAGGGAAAAGTTATCACCAAGGTTTATAGGCCCGTTTGAGATTCTTGAGAAGATTGGTAATGTGGCCTATAGATTGGCTCTTCCACCTAGTATGAGCCACGTACATCCAGTTTTCCATATCTCTATGCTATAGAAGTATGTGTTTGATCTATCTCATATATTGGAGGTTCAGGATGTGGATCTCAGTGATGACTTGTCTTATGAGGAGCTACCTGTAGAGATTGTTGATCGACAGGTCAGACAGTTACGGAACAAGGAGATCCCGATGGTCAAAGTGCTTTGGAGGAATCAGTCCATGGAAGAGTGCACTTGAGAGAGAAAGCAGGAGATGAGGAGTAGATATCCATTCCTGTTCCAGCAATGAGGTATGTTTTATTTAAATTCAAGGACGAATTTATTTGTAGGGGGTAGAATGTAATACCCTAGAAAGTTATAACTCACATGCATGAATTAGTTCTCAGTATGTGGTTCATAAGTCTTGAAATGATGGGAAATAATTTTAGAGATACAGTTAGAAAGCAAACTAGTTACTTTTCTGGAAAGCAGCGGTGTTGGGAACACTGCCGAGAAATTAACAGTCCTGTCAACAGAAGAATTTTCTGAAGTTGACTTGGGGGTAAAAGATCACCATAAATTATGTGTAATTTTGGTAAAAAGAAAGAAGTGAAAATCATTTAGGAACACTGAAAAAGTAACCAATAGCAAAATTATAAATAAATGGAAGTTTAAGGTGAATAGTGGAAATGGGTCCGTCGGAGTTACAGGATGACTCTGAAATTGTTTTTATAAATAAGTATAAATTAAAATAAGCTTATTGACTCCCCACATTAAAATTCAAATCTTAACAGAATTGATAGAATAAATTACAGAAGATTTTGGACCAAAGTGTGATATATGAAAGTTCGGGGATTAAGTTGTAATTTTTCATATGGATTTTTCTATTTATTTCTCATTTAGAAAAAATTGTTCATCTTTCTTCTTCTTTTCTTCTTAGTGCCGAACCACTTCTCCCCATTTTCTTCTTCCATTTCTTCATCAAATTTCTTAAGCAAATGTATAGAAAACTTGAATGCTAACCTAGTTCTACCTATTACCACCATTAATTTTCAAGGAGCAAAGGAAACCAAGGTGTGAGAGCTTGAAGGTTTTGGCCACATCTCCTATTTTAGGTAATCCAATTATTTGTTCAATCTTTTGGTTTAATTAGATGTTATTTAGGTTGAATTAGATGGGTTTGGTGTTAGATTTCATCAATTGATGCTAATTGATAGAAATGCTCAATTTTATCTAGCTAATTTGAAGTTGTAAGAAAGAGTTTGGTGATTTAATATTAGATTATGTTAATTGATGTTAGAATTAGTCAATTGGATATGAATAGGCAACTAATTGATGGATTGTTTGATGTAGAATTGAAATTTTGACATAAGTGTGCTATTTGGCTTCATTGGAAAATTTGGGTGAAAAGCTTATTTCCAAAGCAATTTGAAGCATTAGATGAGTCTCTTATACATCCTTTAACATGTTTATTATGATGAAATTGGAATTTGAAACCTATCTTGGAAATGTCACTTTGGCCGAAACCCTATTTCTATTCACTTGCCTTGTATTTTGCTTGTTTTCTTCATGATTTTCATAACCAATTTGACCTCATTTGATAATATTTAATATTGTTTCCTTGATGCCTATGTCATTGTTGATAATTTAGCTTGATGTTGGTTGAATTGGGCAAGTCAATTTTGCACCCTAACCTAACTTATTGGCTTTCCATTGTATGCCCACCATATGTTTCATGAAATATCTAGTTCATTTGCCTTTGGCCTATTGCTTTGTATTCCATAGGCCTACCATTTGAATGTCATTGTTGCCAGCAACGTTAGCATGCCAATTGGCTCGCCGATTTTCCTCACCGAGCCAACTTTTGTTCCATACTTTTGTTATTTCCTATACCGCTTATCATTGATTGTATATCGTATATTGCTATGCCATTTGTTTAATTGCTATTTGATTTGACAAATATTGAGCTTAATGCCATTGATGATACCATTGTTGAATAATGGTGTCTATTGATGTGATAGTCATTTATATTGACCTAAATGTGGTTTGACATAGCTACCGCTCCGACAGGGTAGTGGGTACATACTGTCGGCAATGTACACATTGATATTGATGTCTTAGCTGGAAAGGGTTATTGGTCTCGGCCATAGGACCTGATCAGTCTTATGCCCACTTGATATGTGATCGATTGTGTGATTACACACAGTCTACGTATTTCAGGGCCCTATATCTGTCTTACCATATGATTCCATGACTTGATATGATCATTGATAGTCCTATCTATTTTTGATATTGATTTTGTAAACCATTATAATTGACACTATTCCATTGTTCCTTTACCATATATATATGTCATTGATCTATCTCATTTGCTTTGTGATGCATATAGATTCACTGAGTATCTTATATACTCACTCTTTTATTTGTTTACCCATTTCAGAAGAGAAGTAGGGTGCAGAATCTTGTCGTCTGTCATCCGGGGATTTCTGCCAGTATTATTGATGTATATATTTTGCTTTGTATTATTTTGATGTTCATAATCTAGTTGCTCCATGGGTTATGTATGGGTTAATTAGGAAATGAACATGTATATGTATGATATTTGATGATGTATGAGTTATATGATGTTTATATTGATATGAGATATGGATTATTATAACCAATTGCAGTAAATTACAGAATAAATTATAAAATAACAGAATGAATGGTAACTAACTAAAATGGATAATATATTGAGATTTATAGATTGTGCATGTAATATTGGGTTTTACGAGTGCCGATCACCATTAGTATCTCCCGTGCCCTGGGACCGTTGTGATCCGAAAACGGGTCGTGACAATACATTAATTTTTAGATGAAATTGGTCTTAAGACCTCATTGCCTGCTAAATTATGGTGTGATAATCAAGCTACTCTCCATATTGTTTCGAATTATATATTTCATGAACGAACTAAGCATATTGAGATAAGTTGTCACTTTGATCGTGAAAAGCTTCAACAAAAAATCATTTTTACTGAATATATTAGAATAGGGAAACAGTTAGGGAACATCTTCACAAAAGCTCTGAATGGAGCTCGGGTTGACTATATATATAACAAGCTGGGCATAATTAGTATTTAGGATCCAATTTAAAAGAGAGCATTAATGTACATAAATGTAATTAAGGAAATAGAATTAATAGCTTGATTGTAGGGATTATGGTTTGGTAGATTTCCTTATATAGTTCTTCTAATATGTATATAAACATATGTATCTATGTGTTGAAGCAATAAGAAAATCATAATTTTCCCATTCAAACTTACAACTCCCATATGCACTTCTTCTATCTTCAACCCATATACTTCTCTTATTCTCTCTTGGGATGCGTATCAGTTGGATAGGTTAAAAAATGAGCAAAAATGAAATAACTAAAATTTCAAAAAAAATATGTATATATATGCGTCTATGTCTAAATATATAGTTTATCATTATTTTAATATATAAAATTTTTATATAATGTGGTATGATTCGGTTATTTCAATTTTTTTGCCATGAAAAACTGAATTATCTAACAATTAAAACAAACAGAACCAAATTACCAAAAAATTGAATAGCACTGATTTGGTAGGTTTTTGTGTTTTGGATCAAATGGTGCTCACCTCCCACTCTTCCCTCAAACATAGATCTAGACATGTTATCGTTATCTTTTAGGAACATCAAACTTTTGCATCTGCTCTTCCATTGCAAGTTTGCCAGAGGGTTAGTTGAGTTCCATCGTAAATCTTAATGAACTTGCTTTCATTGTATATTATATATAACTGCATGAATTATATTTTCATTTTGCTTTCCTCTCCCCCACCTGCTCTCTGACTCCTTTTGGTGACCCTCAACAGTTAGCAGATGCAAGAGATGTAATGGGAGCGGTTCAAAGTTTGGAGGGCTCTAGATTGGTTGTTCTGACGCCTAATATAAAAGTTTGTATCTCTCGCACTGGTACATATACAAAAATATGTAAAAATGCTTGCTTTCTAATAGGAATCTTGCGTCTGCTAAACTGTTTGCTAGGGATTTGAAGCAGCTGTTGCAGCTGGTGCCAAGGAAGTAGCAGTTTTTGCATCAGCTTCCGAGTCATTTTCAAAGTCAAACATCAATTGTAGCATTGAAGAGAGTCTTGTCCGTTATCGTGCTGCTAAAGAGCGTGGAATTCCTGTTCGTGGGTACGTCTTCTTTTACCTCTTCCCTTAAGTCTCTCACTTTCTATTTCTCTCTCCACCTTGAAACTTTTTGCTTCATCTGCAAGATGCAGATGATATCGTAGTAAGTATCAGGAACATTAGAGATTTTGGTCAATTGTTCAGTGTTCACCCATTGGTTGTCTTGCTATGAATTTGGCAAAGAAAATGAAGGTCATAATAGTTCGAGTGAGTATTATTGTAGTAGAATTTGTATTGAAAATGAATTCTATATCTTAAATTGAAAATATCAGCCACGGAATTAGTTTACATATGAAATGCATTTATAAAATGAATTGAATTCCATATTCATTTGCTTTCAAACAGTGTAAATCTTGATATGTGTTTTACTAATTTCAGCATTGATCTTCTCATCAAAGTTTGAAGCTGCCAAGATAATTTAGACATGTAATCCAATACCAATTGCATTTGATTAATTTGTTATGGTTACTAGACTATAGTAAAATTTCTATAAATTAATATCGTTGGAGCTCATGAATTATATTAATTAAAAAATATATTAATTAATCAAGTATTAATTTAGTCTATTAATTTAAGTTGAATCATAAAAAATTATTATATAATAGATGTTATTTATTTATCTATAGAGGTTTTACTGTATTTGAACCATGTTTGATCTATCTCCATGAGTTTATTGCTGACATTTTTATTTTATGGCACACTAGCATCATTTTCTCTATAGCTATACTCGTACTTTGATGCTTCCATTGAAAACAAATACTAATATATTCCTTTATTTATTTTTTAATACTTTTTAGTTATGTATCATGCGTTGTTGGGTGTCCTGTGGCAGGAGCAATTTCTCCTTCGAAAGTGGCATCCGTGGCAAAAGAACTTTACGACATGCGTTGCTTTGAAATTTCCCTTGGTGATACAATTGGGGTTGGTACACCTGGTAATGTTTTGAACCGAGTTAATGTTTCAAGTTACAATCTTACACACACACGAGTGCTCGCACTCAGTTGTATTATTAATGCTTTCATTATTCATCTGTAAATTCTGTAAATGCCCTTGTTGTTTCAGCTCTTTCATCATTTCATAAGTCACCCTAGATGGTCTATTATCTTTCACTTCCAGAAGGAACCTTTTTATCTGGAACTCCTGTTATAAAATATAAATGTTGGCATTACTTTCTCTTAAGCAATTCACATTCGTTTGCAAGTATTTTTTTCACTTGATTTTTCAATTTTATTTCTAGTTATTATATTTTGGCAACACTTACGTTATTTCCTACTACTTTTCCATCTGGAGTTCTGCACTTATTTTGGGTAGACATTGTGCTTTTCTTTGTCAATATATATTGGTACCTGTAATTGGCTGTTAACTAGAAGTCTTTGAATATTGCTTATGATGGACTGAACAATATGTATTTTTCTGAACTAGGAAAATATGATTACCATATCCAGGAACATATTTAACCTTTCAAATGATACCTTGTGCTAGTTCTTAGTTCAATTTGGGCCTTGTAGTCACATTTTGTGCTAGTTCTTAGTTCAATTAGGGTCTCGTAATCACCTGTCCTTTGTCCCCCCCCACAACCCTTCTTCCCCTTACACTATTTGTTTGAAACAGGAACTGTTATTCCCATGTTGGAAGCTGTAATGGCTGTTGTTCCTGTTGAGAAGCTTGCTGTTCACTTTCATGATACTTACGGGGAATCTCTTCCAAAAATTTTAATTTCTCTCCAGGTACAGATAGGATTTTGACTATTTAATCTGGTAAGGAGCTGAATTATAGGCAGCTATTCTGCAGACTGTATCTAATTGCAGCAGCTACCTGATGCAATATGTGTGCTTACTGTGCATTAGTCTACATTTTGCATATTCTGATGCAATAGAACTATGATTTAACAATTAAATTTTCCAGAATGGAATAAATTATAGCCAAATTTCAAAAATTAATATTTTTATCTATTTCCTATAGGGAGATACAATCAATCTGATTTACAGCTATATTTTATGTATTTACAGATGGGGATTAGCACAGTGGACTCATCTGTTGCTGGTTTAGGTGGATGCCTTATGCTAAAGGCGCGTCCGCCAATGTAGCCACTGAAGATGTTGTCTACATGCTTAATGGGCTTGGTGTGAAAACCAATGTGGATCTATCAAAGCTCCTATCTGCTGGGCATTTCATAAGCAAGCACTTAGGTCGCCCATCTGCATCAAAGGCTGCTGTTGCATTGACCTGAGTTACTGCAGATGATGCCTCTAAAATATGAAAGGTTGCAGGTAGTTATATCTATTTCCATATACCCTTTTAAACAAGGGAAATATGTTCCTAACATGTATGCCATATATATATACACACATACATACATAAGCATGCATAGATAGGAATAAAAAAGTCCAGTGTCGTATATATTATATCCTGTAATTATAATTTCAGTAACAAACTACTTGTTCCTGAATGTATGCTTTTTGAAGCAGAAGCTGCATATTATGCTCAATAAAAAAAAGGGGGAAAATTGTAACCATTTTTTGTTTTTCACAAGAAAACAAATGAAGTTGTTAACTTCCATTATTGATATCTTGTCTAGAAAATGAAATACAAGCTTTGATTTCTGTTAGTCCACTGAAAAAAACCTTGGATTACAGCCTTATGCTAACCAGATTACAAAAGAGAATTGTGTTGAGGCAGCATTTGGTTAGATGGCTAAAACTACTTTAATGTTATTGGCTTAACGAAAAAAAATCTGAAATTTTGTTTTTGTAATTTTTATTATTATGTCTTTTCCATTCATATAATAAGTATAATGCTATCGATATTCATTGAAGTCTTTTCCATTCATATAATAAGTATACTGCTATCGAAATTCATTGAAATAAGTAGGATTTAAAGAAATAAAAATAAAATTATCCTCAAAGTTATAATGGTATTAAATTTTTTTTAATCTATTTAATTTTTTATTTATTTTAAATTATATCACATATTTTAATAATATGAAGAGAAGAGAGAGTAAAGAAATGTAGTATAAAAATATGATTGCCCACCGCCACAGGTAGAATCGGTCACCACCCAATTTGAGATCGAGACCTGCATTCCTAAGAATATCTAAATCAAAAGGGATAAGCTGAAAAGTGGTGTTTGAATTATATTAGTTTTTTATTTTAAATGTCATAATTATTATTTGACCAGAATTTTTTTCATATTAAAAAAGAGCATTAGAGGAAAATTGTGAATTTTTTTTTCAAGGAAAAATGAGACAAGAGACTAGAAAGTGACAAAAGAAGGAAGAGATTAATGAAGTGAAGATTTTATATATATAATATAATAAAATGATTAATTTTATTTTTTAAATTTAAAATATAATTTTTAAAAGCAGGTTTGAACTCAATCCAATTCCCAAACACATTGCTACTAACACAGGACACTTGCTTTCTCCACAGAACTCTCTTATTTCAGTAAGATTAACACGTAGGAAATGCAACAACTTTAGGATAATCTTTAATTAATATAAAAATTTGGAAACTTTTTGTATGTTTTGGTGAAAAAACTATAATTAGGAATGAGATTGGTCAACAAAATAAACAGGGATTATGGGGACAATGTTTCAAAGTTTCTGAAAGTAGTTGAGATCCCAGTGATGATAGACCACCATGACTTTGACCAACTACAAAAATACAAATAAAATAAAATAAAAGTTAAACAAAAAGTAGAAATAAAGATGAAAGAAAGACCCCCAATTGCTTGCCCACCATCATGTATTTATTTTTCTTTGCCTTAATTATGCCCTTTGTACTCATAGGTGACACTGTCTGATTCCTTTTATTATTATTGTTTTCTTTGAGAAAAGATGTAGATTACATTAATTAAGATCTGAGGCTAAAAAAAAAAAAAAAAAAAAAAACCTGGTGGGTTATTCCACCATATCAGAGACTGCTCTAACTGTATACCAAACCTAGCAAGCAGATGAGCTGTCTGATTATCTAATCTTCATAATTATGGAGATTTTGATATGTATACGTATATACAAAATGTTTATTCATCATTTGTATATTTTAATTTATATAATTTTAATTATATTTGAATTAATATTATTAATAATAATATATTTTTTTTAATTTAATAGGTGTTTTGTTGTATTTTGAAAATAATTTAAGCAAATATATAAATTTTTAATAAAAAAATAAAAAAATTAATGGTCAAAATAGAAAAACAACGAAAATTTAGTTATTAAAATAAAATAATAAAAAGAGAAAGTTCAGCAAGTAGTGGTGCTATTTACCCCAATACATGTAGCACTGACGTGAACATGACATGTCCATTCAATTCAGCGTATTATACTGATGTGATTATTAAGTGCTCTGATCCGATAAAAAAATCTAACAGAGTATCATCCAGTGAACCAATTTTCAAAATATAGTGATCAATCGACAATTTTTTTTTTCAATCAATGATCACAATAGAAAAATGATAAAAATTTAGTATACTGGTGTTAATTACTCTTAAATTTATTATCTTTATTCGCATGACTGATGTTTGCCCTCTCTCTAATTACAAATTTTTTCTTTTCTTTTTTAAATCATAATTGCCATTATTATTTGTATATATGCAAGACACTTAAAACAAAAATTAAGTAAATTACACAAGTTTTGACACTTAAGAAGATAATAATTCTAATATTTCTTGTAGAGGTAATCTGATTGCTGAATTACTGACAAAATAAACTGTAGTTTGTTTGTAGGTATTCATATGATATGTGTCCTATTTATGTGGTTACATTCATGGGCAAGGAGTAGGGAAGCTGTTACAAGATTAAGCATGGAACGTGGAACAATAAGTCTTTATTATTCTATTTTTCTATTATTTTAAATAATTCTTTCCTGATATTTTGGTAATTTTTTGTTAAGTGTCCTATTCTTTTGCAAATAGGAACTTCAGTTGCTAATTTTTAGCTAGAAAATAAACGTTATTGTAATCTTTACTTCCTAATTAAAGAGGAAGATTGTGATGAATAAGAATTATCTTTGAACTCAAAAACTTTTGTATGAGATTGGCCTTCTCTAATTTGGCAAAAATATATTTCTAACATTTTGAATTTCTATCTTCCCATCAAATTGGTATCAGAGCTTTAGATCTACTCCACCCCCAATTTTTTTTTTAGCCATGGTCGAAAACCCAAATACTAGGGTTAAAGATGTCGCTGAAATTTTTAACAAGCACAAGGAGACTTTATCTTTGCTTGATCAATATTCCACCAACCTTGAGAAAATTATCCAAGATGTGCACCATGAACTTAGCAAAGAAATCGGAAATCTTGCTACCTACTCAGAGAATTCAGCTTACACCAACCTTCTCACTCACCATAGCCTACCCCAACACCCCCACCTCGCCCAAATAGTACCCCTTCCTTAAGCAGTATGAACGAACCAAACTCTACAATAAGACCTCCAAAAGTCGAACTCTTGAAATATGATGGGTTAGATGACCTACTGGGTGGATCCTTCAAGCTGAACAATATTTCCAGCTGTATAACATCCCTCCATCATAACAAGTTTTATATGCTTCATTCTCTCTCAAAGGGAAGGCTTTCGAACAGTACAAATACTTGCAAAGCTCTAGACAGTTAACTGATTGGCCATCTTTCACCCGGTCCTTGGATATAAGATTTGGTCATTCTAAATTTGAGGATCCCGAAGGTGCACTAACCAAACTCCAGCAAACCACTACCATCATAGCTTACATTGAGAAATTTGAGGGCTTGTCTGACCGATAGTTAAGCTACCAGAAAGTTTTTTATTAAGCAACTTCATCAGTGGGTTAAAGGAGGATGTTCGAGACATAATCCGATTATTGAGACCCACCACTCTGCAGGAAGCTATAGGGTTGGCACATTTACAATTCAAGAGTCGAAAGCATCAACTCACCCCTAGTTCCTCATCATCCACAACGCCCTCACAATTAAAGAAAGCATCTCTTGTGGTAAGGAAATTAACCTTTCCAAAAATGAAAGAAAGGAGGGACAAGGGATTATGTTACAATTGTGATGAACAATTTGTTTCGGGTCACAAGTGTAAGCAGCAAACATTATTCATGCTTAACATTAAGGAGGAAGATAATTCCATTGACATGGAGTTAGATGAAGAGGATGCACCAACCATCACTTTGCACGCTTTAATGGGGGGGCCGAAACAAGTACTACCATGAGGCTGTTCACAATATTGGGCAACAAAAGATTGAGTATTCTCATTCATAGCGGGAGCACTAATAACTTCATGGATCCCAGCGTTGCCTCCAAAACTGAGCTTGTCATAGTACCTTCACCTAGCATGAAGGTATTGGTGGCCAATGGAAATACTATGAAGTGTCAAGGGATGTGCCAGAATATTATCCTCAATCTCTAAGGTACCAATTATATTGTGAATTTTCATTTGCTTCCTTTAGTAGGATGTGACATAGTCCTTGGGCACAATAGCTAAAAACACTTGGGCCTATAATTTGGGATTTTAACAATTTGAAAATGGAATTTAATTTGAAGGGAAAACCATGCACATTGTATGGCACCAAACCTAAAGTTCCACTAATCCTAAACACTATACCAACCAACCCCACCAAAGGACAATTGTTCAAAATAAATTTTCATGGCCCATAAACAATATCAGCCCCGATACCTGAACCCATACAAAAATTATTAGATCAAAACCATGATTTTTTTGAAACCCCAAGAGGACTACCACCCCCACGTCCACATGACCATAAAATTCCCTTACTTGACAATACACCCATAAATGTGCGACCCTATAGATATCCCCATATTAAAAAAAAAAAAAAATGAAATGGAAGCCCAAATTAAAAAATGTTGGAAGAAGGGATCATTTGTCCTAGCCAAAGCCCCTATTCTTCACTCATAATTTTGATTAAAAAAAGTGATGGTACATGGAGATTATGTGTTGATTATAGGGCTCTCAACGCACTAACCATCAAGGATCGATATCTTATTCCTATCATTGATGACCTTTTTGATGAATTAAGAGATGCAAGAATTTTTTCAAAGCTTGATTTAAGATTCGGATATCATCAAATCCAAATGACACCGTTTGACATCCCCAAAACTGTATTTCGGACACATGATGGCCACTACAAATTTTTGGTAATGCTATTTGATCTCACAAAGGCACCCTTTACATTTCAAGCTTTGATGAATGATATTTTTTGCCCTTATTTGCAAAAATACATTCTTGTATTTTTTGATAATATTCTTGTATATAGTAACGATTTGGAGAGTCATGTATCACACTTAACTATCACTTTTGAGTTACTTAGGCAACATCAACTCTTTGCAAAGCTTGCGGTGGAAGAAGTGGAGTGTCTTGGCCATAAAATTTCTTCCAAAGGATTAGCTATTGATCAAGACAAAATATCATGCTTGCTTGCTTGGCCTCAACTGAAAACAATCAAAGCCCTTAGAGGATTTCTCAGTTTGGTAGGATATTACAGGCATTTCATTCACAATTTTGCAAAGATAGCTGATCCTTTGACCAATATGCTCAAGAAAAATTACTTCTTGTGGATGCCCCAATCATTAGCAGCCTTCCAGAAATTAAAAGAAGCAATGAGCAGCCCACCTGTCTTGGCACTTCTTGATTTCACCAAGCCTTTTGTCATAAAATGTGATGCTTGTGACACCAGAATGGGAGCTGTTCTTATGCAAAAGAAACATCCAATATCTTATATGAGTAAAGCATTCCATGGCCGCTACCTTACTCTATCAACCTATGAAAAGGAGCTAATTTCTTTAGTTCAAGCGGTGCAAAAATGAAGACTATATTTAATTGGAAAAAGATTTGTCATCAAAACAAATCATCATTCTCTTAAGCACATCCTAGAGCAGTGGATCATCACTCTAAGTCAGCAAAAATGGTTGACAAAATTACTCGGGTATGATTTTTCGTAGAGTAGAAAAAGGGGAGCTCCAACATGGCTGTAGATGCTTTGTCAAGGCAGAAATTGTGCTCCATCACCACCATCATACTCGACTAGTTCAAGAAAATCCAAGAGGCTTATACAACTAACTCTAACCTTAAGCAGCTCATGGAGAAATTTGAGAAAGGTGATCTGTGCAACTCCAAATATGTGAAAAGAAATGGGGTATTACTCTATCAAGGCCGAGTAGTGCTATATAAAAATTTTGAAGCAATCCCAGAGATTCTAGAGGCTTTACATAGAGGTCTAATGGTGTTAGGCATTAAAATTGAGTATTTTTATTAGTATTTTAGGTGTCATTTTGTAGTTAATTAATTGAGTTTTTATATAAGTTAGGTTAATTTTAATATAATTTTGAATTTCAATTTGAAATAAGGATTTAGCAATATTTTGGTAGATTTGATAGGATTTAAATTTGATTTTGTATAATATTTTTAATTTAAATTTGATTAGATTTATGATTTTTGGTTATGATTTTATTTTTGAATAATAATTTTGATTTGATTTGATTTTGTTTTGAAGATTTGAAAATTGAAAATTTGGATTTTCAGTTAAAAAAATTCATCAGGGGATGAAATACCGGGCACCTGGTATTTGGAGCCAAGACCCGATATTTGGAGAAGAGGAACTGGTGTTTGAAGTATAAATGGAACCCGAGAGACAGTAGCGAATACCGGGTACTGGTATTTCGCTGCCTACCCAGTATTTCGCCAAATACGTGAAATATCGGGCACCCGGTATTTTACCACCGTACCCAGTATTTCATGTCTCTACCCAGTATTTTGCTCTGCCCTCATAAATGAAGTCTATAAAAAGGCAACCAAGACTTGGGAAAAAGATATATCACTCTTGTGAGCTAAGGAGACTTAAGGAAGGCTAGAGAAAAGGATTTTTGGAGCTTCAAGACCTTCAATTAATCAAAGAGATCATCAAATAGAGTTTTTACTTTCTCTACTTATTTATTTCTTTGTTAATTTTAATATGAACATATTTAATTTATTGATTAGTTTACTTTTTCTTTATTTTACCATGTTCAACTAAATCCTTTTTATAGGATTTAAATGAAGTTAATTGAATAATAAAAGTTGATGACAATGATTTATGATTTCAATTATTCTTAATACATAGTTTGATTTGTTAATTTTGATTTATAAGTGTTTTATAATTGGCCACTATAATCACTATCTAAGGT
>CANXYC011099425.1:0-12800 GCA_948193065.1 Aleurites moluccanus | reverse complement strand
TTTTTGGTTTTTTATTTTTTTGTTTGTTTTTGTATTTTATTTTTTTGTCACAATTATGCAATTTCTTTTTTTTTTTTTTTTTTTTTTTTTTTTTTTTTTTTTTTTTTTTTTTTTTTTTTTTTTTTTTTTTTTTACTTTGGATCAATTCATTTTCTCCATGAGCATATCTAAGCATTGATTTCAGTGTATGTAAAAAGTTTGGCATCAACAATATGCATTTTGCTTTTTTTATTTTTTATTTTATTTTTTATTTTTTAATTCATGGGAGGTTTTGAAAATGTCGGGCTTTGACACATTAACTTCCTGCACCCTGAGGTATATAATTAAGTGCATTGTGCTTTTAGAAAAAAGGTTATCAAGAATTTTGCAGATATGTACATATTTTTCTGAATTCTGACTTCCAAATGTTTATAACGTCTTGGATACAGATGACCATAGAAAAAAAAGCACTAGTCAGCAACATGGTAGATATCAACCTAAATCCTGCCTGTTATATTTAGAGGCTGAGCAGCAAAAATAAGGATGAGAAAAAAATTTAAGATTGTGGGGATAATATGGACAACTTGCAAATTTTGGGATACCATACATTTCTATCATATATATGAAATATACAAGTAACAAACAAAATTTAAGAGAATTTGAGAGTTTGCCCATGGTTGTATTGCTCTTATTAACTGAATATTTTGGTGTTTAGAGCCAACTGTTCCAACTGATGCAGCGCCTAGAGAACACCACACCACATTTTATACGCTGTATAAAGGCAAACAACTCCCAATCTCCTGGGCTATATGAGCAAGGACTAGTGTTGCAGCAGTTGAGATGTTGTGGTGTCCTAGAGGTAGTTCGTATATCTAGGTCTGGATTTCCTACCAGAATGTCACACCAGAAGTTTGCCAGAAGGTAAGAAATTTGTCATTTTAGCCTCTGACAGCTTCAATTCTTGTATGATTCTTCAGTGTGATGTTCTATTTACTTCTTGAGATGTTTTTTTACATGTGATTTTATCTTTTCACCAGATATGGTTTTCTTCTGCTGGAAAATGTTGCATCTCAGGATCCTCTCAGTGTTTCAGTTGCAATTCTTCACCAGTTCAATATATTGCCTGAGATGTATCAAGTTGGCTACTCTAAATTATTTTTCCGAACAGGACAGGTAAAATGATTAATCTACATAAGTTTATATGCAAGCTGACACATACCTTTATACATATAGGTTGTTGTAATCTGCCAAAAATTAGAATTTGTTTGCAACTCTCAAGTGTGTGTATGTACATAGAGTTGTATCACATGTTTCTACGCATGCATGTAGGGCTGTTCTTCCAACTTAAACAGGAGACAATAAAACCAGATGAAATCACACTGAAATAAGCAAGTTTCATTAAGGTTGGGCCAGCTTTGAACTGGTGATTGAGATAAAGCTGGCGTTTTGGATTGGTTTCAGGTTGACATATGATTAACAAATGAGAGAGACAAACTGAACCAACCCAAGGTATTAGTTATAAAAAGGAACCATCTGGAGAGCATAACTAAATCAATTCTATTAGTTAATGCATTATTTCTTTCTCCTTCCTACTTCTCTCCATCCCAACTGTAGGAATTGTAACATTAATCCCTAAGTTCATCAATTTGAATGCCTTAAACATTTGAAATTGCTTACTTCTCCTTATTCTTCTTTTCTACTCTTCTCTTTCTGTCTGCACCTCAGAAAGGTCTTATTGCATCTAAATTGAAACCCTTAACCTGAACTTATAAAGGTTCAAATTGTCCTCTAAATGATAAAGATGCTTTGATGAATATATTTTTTTGGGAGATGGTTAGAGATTTTATAGGTGGGGTTGCATGATGTGAATTATCTTTTCCAGTCATTGCAAGTTGTACTGTCTGTCTACTTTTAAATCCTCCTAGTTAATCCCTTGTGTTGGTCTTCCAGACTATTTAATTGACAATTATGGATTTTCTCTCTTATTTTTTATTGTTGAATTTCTCTCTTTCTTTTAGAGCATGCTAGCTGTTTTTCTTTTTTGATTGCTCTTTGATTGTTAGGACTTAGAGTTTGGCTTTCTTTAGCTTGTGTAGATAGAGTTTCAAGCACTCTGTTAATGGCGAGATAACTGCACAGGAATTCTGCCTGTAAAGCCCAGCATTTTACTGAAATTGACTGAAACGTGACTATATTGGTTTCATCTCTGCATTTTGTTAAAACTAAATCGAGATGTTACAAGTTGGTCACATGGGTATTCCCTTCCTTGCCCAATCTGACCGACCAGACCCACCTAGATGCACCTATATATGTACACACACACACGCGCACGTACACACACACACGCACACGCACACGCGCGCGCGCACACACACACACACACACATACAATGGAGTATTTTCTTCAACCGCATAGTCAACATTTCTGTCCTCGTTGACCATAACCTGATGAACACATTTGCCTCGTGAGTTCAGATGACAACTATCCTTGATGTATCTTTTTCACACAATCATAAGAGAGTATTTCCTGCCTCTATAATTTTTTTTATCCCATTTGTAGGGATGGCAATGGTGCGGGGCGGGGGTGGGGAACCATCCCAATCCCCATCTCCATCTCCGTGGGAATCCCCGTTTCCCGTTTAAATTTTGTATTACTAAATTTATTTATATTTATAAAATTCATAAATAATAGCTAAAAATATGAAAAAATTTATTTAGAAAATATTAATAAATTCAAATACACAAAACATCAACCAAGCATAATTAAAATATAAATATTTTAATATATCAAAAATATTCGGTAATGTTTTTTAATAAAATATTAAAAATTCAGCATATATTAAAGTATGAGTATTTAAACAAATTTAATCTAATAAGTACTTTCAATAAACTCTAACAATCTCATAAGAATTATTCTTGAAAAAATTATTCCTTATATATATATATATATATATATATATATATATATATATATGTTATTAATTAATATAATTTTATATAAGGAATAATTAAATAAATATAATAATTAAATAAATATAATAATTAATTAAATATAATAACGGGTCCCTACGGGAATGGGGATGGGGATCTCCATGGGGTGGGGAACCCGTCCCCGCTAACGGGGAAAAAATATTTCGCATCCCCGCCCCCATGGGGAAACAAATTGGGGAATCCTCACCCTGTTTGGGGCAAATCTCCGCGGGGAACGGGGATTTCCCATCCCATTACCATCCCTATCCGTTTGAGGTTCTAGAATTCTTGTGCTTAGTGTAAAAATCATTAATCTACTTAAAACCACTTGGATAATTTTGAACTGAAACAACTTATTTTTTCTATATTCTACTTTTGTTGTTTGACATCAGATACGAGGAAAATGTATTATCTGAAAACTTGATATGGTTTGTTATTTACTTATAATAGATGTGTGACAAGGAAATCCTTGCAGATTGGCGTGCTTGAGGATACGAGGAACCGCACCCTTCACGGAATATTACGTGTTCAAAACTGTTTCAGAGGGCACCAAGCTCGTCATCACCTAAGAGAGCTTAGGAGAGGAATTGCTACACTTCAGTCATGTATTGCCTTTCCTAGTTTGAATTTACATTTGTTTTGAATCATCATTATTCTTTCTTATAAGGAAATACAATATCTCAATAACAATCTTGTGATGACTTTATTTCTTTGTAAAGTTGTTCGGGGAGAGAAAATCAGAAAGGAATATGCAGTCTTGCTGCAAAGACAAAGAGCTGCTATTGTTATACAAAGGCAAATTAAAAGCACCGTCACAAGGAAAAAATTCAAGGATATCCATGAAGCATCAATTATAATACAATCTGGTACATTTCAATCCTCTTCCTGATGTACAAACTAGGGCAATTTTCTACTCATTTGGCACTTTTTAGATCATAGGTAACAAAGGACTGGCTATTGGTTGGGTTTCCAAGTGTTGTAGTCTAATGGGTTTCATCCCATAGTCACTACTGCACATTGTTTTTATGAAGGAGAATTTAACATATGGTAGGAAACTACATTATTCTGCATGAAAGTGATATTAAGTTGGGTAAATGGCGTTTAGAAAGCCAAGTAAGAGAACCTGTTTTAACCTGGCAGTTTTGGGCTAGATTGCAAGCCTTTGCCAGCTCTGCTGTCACAATAACATACAAGATTTTTACTGGAACTTATTCATGATTTTCCTGTGTTATAATGCAGTTATTCGTGGATGGTTGGTTAGAAGATGTTCAGGGAATATAGGATTATTGATATCTGGGGACATTAAGGTACTTACACAATCTTCGATCTTTTGTTTTCTCTGTCTACTAAATAACTTATTTGCTGGCTAATTTTTGTTCATACTTCAATATATGTTGAAATTAATGTCCATTTGACAGCAGTCCTGAACTAATATTAAATTAATCCACTTGATAGCATTTCTAAATTAAGTTGTCTTTTGTTTTAGATTTTTTTTAATTTTATCTGAATATTTTGAAAGATATCTGAACCTTTAATAAACAACTGTATATCCTTGTGCACAAGAATGCACAATTATCGAAATTCAAACTTTTTAGCTGTGATGCTATGGGTTGAGAAATATTAACTGTTAACTTCAGTTTTAGTTTCTCTTCATCTCGAATTTATCTTTTTATCTGGGAGACTTTTATTAAAATGTCTTCGTAATATAGTTATGTCATGAAGACACTGGTTTTAAATCAGACTGGTCGTTTAACCCTTTTGACCATTTTGATATTTTTCCTTTCCTCATTTGACATTTGACATGTATTCCACTTGACTTTGTCTCATGCTACGACAACAGATGCAACAAAGTAGTGCATACCTTCTCCAATTCCTTATTTTTAAGGGTTGTGCTGCTACCAATTTATTGTTGAATTGGAGTGTATTGATGTATAAGGATCCAGTCCAATTAAACAGAGAGTCAGTTGCTTTAGTAGTCAAACTCTTTTACATGACAACTTATCCGTTCACTTTTTCTGCCTGTTTTATGACATCTTCAAATTCTGAGTTTTATTGCTCAATTTACTTGCTTTATGGTATTCATGTTATTCCATAGAAAGATATTGTGCATGTTGCTTGTGGAATTCTTGCATTCATTTTGTATGAGATGTTGTATATACAGGGGAACGAGTCAGATGAGGTCCTGGTGAAGGCATCATTTCTTGCCGAATTACAGCGTCGAGTTCTCAAAGCTGAGGCTGCCTTTAGGGAGAAAGAAGAGGAGAATGACATCCTCCACCAACGCCTCCAACAATACGAGAGCCGTTGGTCTGAATATGAGCTGAAAATGAAATCCATGGAAGAAGTGTGGCAGAAACAAATGAGATCCCTGCAATCCAGTCTCTCCATTGCAAAGAAGAGCCTTGCCATTGATGATTCTGAGAGAAACTCAGATGCATCCGTCAATGCAAGCGATGAAAGGGACTATAGCTGGGATACAGGAAGTAACTACAGGGGTCAAGAAAGCAATGGTCATAGTGTAAGACCAATGAGTGCAGGTTTGAGCGTCATAAGTAGATTGGCTGAAGAATTTGAGCAGAGGAGCCAAGTATTTGGTGATGATGCCAAGTTTTTAGTAGAAGTGAAATCTGGTCAGGCAGAAGCAAGTTTGAACCCGGACCGAGAGCTGAGAAGGTTGAAGCAGATGTTTGAAGCTTGGAAGAAGGATTATGGAGCAAGACTAAGGGAAACAAAGGTGATTTTGAATAAACTTGGAAATGAAGAAGGTGCTCTTGACAAGGTGAAAAAGAAATGGTGGGGAAGAAGGAACAGTACAAGGTTTAATTAAATTATTCTATAATCCAGATATATACGGTTGTTACTTTGTTTGGTTTGTTAGCTCTTTCTATTTGAAATCAGAAAAGTAATTATATATATATATATATGCCTGAGAGAAACTTGTGAGTTTTGTTTAAGCAAGCGATCAGTAAATGGCAATGCTTTGTAATTCGTATTTAAGCCTTAAATTTAAATGTATATCATTCTTTTCTATCATATACTTGTATTTTTTAAATTTATTTTCTAAAACAATAGGAAATATGCTATAAAATTTAAATCCTTAAATTAATAAATTTAAGATTTTAAATTAATAATATTAATTAATAAATTTTATGGTAAAAATATTTTAATTTTATATTATAGATTTATTTGCTGTCGAGATAGTAAATTTTTTTCTTGTAATGATAAAAATAAACACACAGTTATCTTTTCAAAAAATAATTATCATTGTAGTTTTTAATTTATAGATAAACTTATTTTTTCTTTGCACCATTTTTTTTATTTATTTATGATACAATTTAGTAACTTTTTTGAGTTTATTTCACTCACGGTACTTCATCTTATAGCTCGTACACATTATTATTCTTAAATTTTAAAACGTAACACAAAAATTTTTATACTTTTAATCGGATCACGCTGGTAGTTTTTATCCGTCCCAAACTAAGATTATTTCTATTTTGACCTTCTAAAGTCTTTTTTTCTTTCAAAGAAATCCAAAATCTCTCTTTTTAAACTCTGATACCATTCAAGTGAGTTTGCCCTCCCTCTAATCACTCAGTTAAGAGACAGAATTACAGAGCGCTATTCTTAAAGATCTTTTAATGAGTTTTTCTTTTATTTCTGATTTCTTTCAGCTTTTTATACTCGTGATAATGAGAGCTGGCAACAAGTCCTAAAGGGTCTTTATTCTCAAGGGTCTTTATTCTCAAGGAAAAATTCCTCAAATTCACTCTGTCTAAGAGAACTTTTCTACATTTTTGAACAATTTATCTATAGAATTATTTAGAAAGTTTAAACGATCTATAATAGAATTCAATAACCATATTACTGGATCCTTGCCTACACCGTGATCTAGGTGATGACAATCAGAATAAGAGCAACTCGAAGAATTACTGGTCATCCAATAAACGTGTAAACACACCAAGCCTTTCTAAATAATGGAAATTATTAAACTCAAGTTCTTGGTCTATAAAATTTTTAAGTTCAAAATCTATTTTATTAGACTTTTCAAGTCTTTTAATCCTTTCTATAGCAACAGGTAATTCTGTTACTCTTTGTTCATAAATAGCAAAGAAATGATCTTGCAGTCTAAGCCTAGCACTTAACTCTTCCTTTCTAGCATGAGTTAAAGCTAGACCTCTAAGCCAATTATTATTACTAGATCAGTTGGAAGACATAAACGTTTAATTATAAAATTAAAACATTTATAAAATACATACCTTTGTAGACTGGGTCCACTAAGCTTCTGCAATAGCCTTAGCCTTCCTTCCAAGCTCGTCACTCGCAATCTCTTCAGAGAGATATGGAGGATATGACTGATTGTCCTTTCTTGTTTAGGTCTTACTACAACTCTCCTGGATATCAGGCCATTTTGAAGGATGAAAGGTATATAGAAGCAAAATAATTATATAGATAAAGACTTGGCAAAGATAATTCTTTTAGAGAAACTCTGTATTTTATTTTTCTCCCCCTCTTTAATAAGCTGAAGAGGTATATATAAACTTTTTACAAACGAAGTTGGTATCTGTTTTACAGTTTGCCAGCTCAAAAGAGAAATGGTACAATAATTAAAATGGGTAGCTGGAATAGTATGCCAGCTTTACAATATTTCAAAATAAAATGGACAACTGGTGCCTCTAGTACTGTTTTCCAGCTGTATTTTGTACAATAATTAAATAGAGACAAAGATTGCTTTAATTTTACAGCTAAGAATTCAGTCTTTATCAGGGATATGTTCCTTTCATTGTGACCACAAATTTTAAAGCTATTCTACAGACAATGCTTTAGTATTTGCAGCAATTTCTGAAAAGCAATTTCTCAATTATGATGCTGAAGCTGACATCATGGATGACTTTTTTGTCACTCCATCTGCGAGTTACTGACTGGGGCATCCATGCTTTCTCTTAGCTCTGCATATCCCATAGCCATTTCCTCTGCAACACGTTGCTCTCTGAACTGAGCAACCTTCTTCTAGACCCTCATGGTTTCAGGTTGGAAATCCAGACTTGGATCTAAATCCACTAGTCTCAGAAATAATTTTTGTGCTTCTTCTCGTCCCTTGATCATGGACAGTACTCTTGTAATGGGAGTATATTGGGACCAGATCGTAACAAACACTTTACCATCTCCGAGAAGGACATAATTGCTTGCATAGATTACCTTCTCCAGGCTAGTTTTGAAATTTTCAATTCTCACAGCTTGGGTAATAATCTTGTTTTCCTTATACATGATAAAATAAAAATTTAAGTTCTGATTATTAACCTTCTGTGGCTCAACAAATTCCTTAGCCATAACAGGACGAAAATCCCAAATTTGATAAGGATAACGAACCGTTCCGTCCTCACCATAATCCATAATTGTGCTAATGATTTAACTGGTAATTATTCTTGAATCTGAACTCAAGAACTCTAAGGATTCCTGCACAATATTTGGAAGTGATTTACACAGATCTATATCGTTTTTATTGATCTCGATAATTTCTGTCAGCCCTGCATCTGTATAGCGGAGACTATCTTTCGTCATTTCTGAGGGGATTCTCAGAATTATACCTCCATATCCTTGCCAATGGATGTATGGATGTAACATAGATCATTCTTTGAGAGAATGATTTATCGAGTCCACTTTCTTAATTTTTCTGGTATATGCTACTTCTGGCGGAATGTATGAACTCATTTCATCAAGAAGTCTATCCCTCTCCATTACTAGCTGAAGGAAATCTTTTTCATCCTTTTTGCGGATTTTAAGTTGTTTTTCTAAATATGAAATATATGAAACAACTTCATCTGCAAAGTGTTGCAACTGCTTGAAGTTTTGTTTGGCTAATCCTCCATGCAATCCAGAGCACAACATAGATCCGTCTTTTGAAAGACCATAGTCGTACTTTATTAAGTACCAGGCATTTTCATCCTTACAGGTGTTTGAAACCTCAGGGTTATCTACCCTCATAATTTTCATGAATGTTATCAGACTCATTTTCTGATTCTTTCATTGTGACTTCTTTAGGAGATTGTAGTTTTTCCTGTTTTTTGAATTCAGTAAAAACAATATCCCAATTCAAATCATCACAATCAGGAATTTCATCCTCAAAGCCTTTTTTAGCTTTATCCTCTTTACGAGTTTGGTTTGGAATCTATGAGGATTCACTGGCTTTTCCACTAGCCTTGGATTTGTGATCTAACATATCACTAGAGTTTTTACAACTCTCCTCCTGTAAAGGAGTTTGATTTGGAACTTGTAACTGTTCACCGGCATTTTCATTAGCTGTTTGGTTTAGAACTCTAGATTTCTTGGCACTTCCACTGGAATTTTGGTTTAGAATCACCGAATGTTCACCGGCCTTTCCACTAGCCTTCTTTGAGCCATCATAGCTACCCTCCTATGAAGGAGTTGGGCATTGCAGCCTTCCCATAGCAGCCCTTTCACCTTCATCTTTTTGATGAAGTTCTTCTCTGAATCTTTTTACTTGTTCAGGAGTCAGGTCCAATTTTTTAGCCGTTCTTTCATAAAAATCTTCAGGAACTCGCGCTTTGGGTGCCAGAGTATCTTTCTCTTTTTTCTGTGCCAAAATTTCTCTTTGAGCTTTTTGTTAACCCTTTTTGGGCTAACCAGTTCTTTTGAACTCGCTGGCTTCTTTTTAGAACACTCTGTAGAGATGTGTCCTTCAGTTTTACATATCCAGCACATAACATCTTTTGATGCTATAATTTTTCTTTTCGTTCTCGAAGAACCAGAGCTCTCACTCTTGGGATCTTGTTTCTCCTTTTCAACTTTCTTCGTGCATTGTTTCCAAGTGTGACCCTCCCTTTTACATATCCAACATAGCTTGTTCTTGGCAGCAGAGTCCATCTGTAAAATTAGATAATTCACGAGAAAGAGAGTCAGCTACTACATTTTTGTCAGAAGGAATATATTCAATATCAAACTTGTAATAGCTAAACCATTCTTGCAATCTTAAAAGTCTAGTTTGCCTAGCCTCTTTAAGATTCAGATTCATAAATCCTTTTACATAGGTTGAATATGTTCTAATTACGAACCTTTTAGGAGATAGGAAGATGTAAAATATTTTTATACCATTTTTAACTGCTAAGACTTCCTTTTCATGAGTTGGATAATTAATTTCAGATCCTTTAAAGGTTCCAGACCAATACTTACAGATTTTTTCTGGTTTTCTACCTTTGATTTTTAATACTGCTCCCCAGAATTTTTTTGAAGCAACTGCATCTAGGACTAACTCATCTGTATCTGATGGTAAATTAAGACAAGACAAATTTTTCATTTTATTTTTTACCCGGATGACAGCCTGAGAGTCCTCATTATCCCAAAACTAAGGAACTTTATCAGAAGTTTTCTTTGATATTCTTCCTAGGTCTTTAGATAAGTTTTTCACGCATTTTCTAGCATAGTTAGCAAGTCCACAAAATCTTTGTACTTGCTTCCTATCTTCTAGCTCATCAGGAAAGTTAATAATTTTTTCAGAAATGTGGCTTTGTAGCCTAATTTTTCCCTTTTCAATTTCCCTTCCTAAAAATTTAATATTTTCCTTAAACCATTCTATCTTTCTTTCAGATAGAATCATACCTTCATGTTTGAAGATATCAGTCACTTGCTCAAGATGACTCATGCATTCCTTTTCATTATTGCTAAAAACTAACACATCGTCTATATAGACCACACAAAATTTTTTCAATGCTTTAAATGCATTGTCCATTTTGCGTTGAAACACGCATGGAGCATTTTTTAGGCCGAATGGTATTACCAACCATCCATACATCCCTTGAGGTGCATTGAAAGCTGTTAAGGCTACAGATTCTTCTTCCATCTTTACCTGCCAATAACCACTTTTTAAATTAAATTTAGAAAAGATAGAAGGCTGTTTAAGACTTACCCTATCTATGACATCACCTGCTGTAGGGATTTTGTAACTATCATCCTTGGTTGCTTTGTTTACCTGGCGATAGTTTATAACCATTCGTGCTTTTCCTCGCACCTGCTCTGCATGGTTTATTACCATAAAGACTGGACTAAAATGTGGACTATTACTATCCCTAATCAACCCTTTTTCGAGTAGTTCAGGAATCTGTTTGTCAAATTCCTCAATCATTTTATTGGTATATGTTATGTTTCTAGTTCTGATGATAGTACTGTTATGATGATAGTGTTGGGATCTTTTAGTTCTAATTTAGCAGTAATGTCATTTAGTACCCATAGTTTTAGCGGATCATCACTAAAACTATCAGCTAATTTCATAAGAAACTTATCCCACTCAGTTCCTTTCAGCTGAGGTTGTGTAATAGGCTTTTCTATTACACCTTGTGTTTTAAAACATAACTCTTCGTACCAAAAGGTATCCTTTGATTTCTGATCAAATAAACAATCTAGCCAAGATTCACCACGCTGGGCTCGCATTCTGAATGCTTGTTCACATGGCATAGATACACATAACTCTGATATTTTAACTGGATAAAAACCAAATTTTAATTTATTTTTAGGGTTTGACAGAGATGTGATTTTTATACCTCCAATTGAGATGTAATTATCATCTTGCACAAAAGGTCTATTTTCTTTTTGCCCTTTTAGGAAAGCATTTCCTAAAATGATATCTGCGTAAAGATCAGGGAATGCCAGGACCTTATCAGTAGTAAACTTTTATCCACTAACGATACCATTCATCAGGGAGTACATTGGGTCTAGCACTAGTGATTGTTGCACTTGTGTCAACTAACGCATCCAAAGAGTAATCATAATAACCAGAGAATTTAAATGTTAAGGAAATATATGTACTCAAACCTGATTCTTCTGTACTGAATATCTTTGATGATGCCATGGTGCCAGGACATACCATCGTCCAAACATCCTCGAAAGGAATGGACCATTGTTGAGAAATTTTTTGTATTTCTTTTATAACCTCAGGGATTAATGTTAGATGCTTAATCATTCTTGCATTTCCCCTAATTTCTTCATCTTCATATACAGGTAGACTTATAGTTTTATATCCTACAATGGTTCTATTATCTGAAGATGATTGTGCTTCTTCCTGGACTGGTGTCTTAGGAACTTCCTCTCTAATTACTGAAGAAGTAGAATTACTTCTAGGTAATCAAGGAACATGATATGATCTTCTAGGAGGCTCATAAATCCTAAGATTTCTCATAGGTTCTTCTAGGTTTAAGATGATATTTCTACCTCTTTGTGTGATTTGAAAGGAACCTATTGATCGTGATGTTTCTGCTGGTTCTTGGAGAACCCAGCTCCTAGGCCAAGATAACTCTAAAGGATTAATTTCTTTTCTATGGAATTGCCTATAGTTATCTGAACCCTCATCGAATAACTCTGTGATTCTAGAGATATTCCTCATGCCAGGATTGGTTGTATTAATCAGTCTAAAAATTATCCTAGTATGATATGCTAAATATTTAGCCTGTGAATTCATTTTGTTCATGTTCATAGATTTAATCCTAAGTGACAAATAATTACCCAAACACTTATCCTTCACTGACATCATATAGTTAGGATAAGTCTGGAACCAAACTGGTCCATGTGCAAGGTTGGTTTGAACCCCTGATATTAGTTGGTCTTAGAACAAATTTCATCTTTTGTCTAGCACAGTTGCTATTACAGGACTATCTGCTGGCAAATTGAATAGCGGTATAAGTCCTATTTGGACCAGACCAATATGGATATATTGATATGTTCCCTTTGATTTAGCTACTAATTCTCTTATTTTTGGTAAATTGATCAAAGGGATGTCCAACGTTTCTAGTTCTGTACTAGAAACCTGAGTCGTGGATTCTGATTGGGAGACATCTACTATTGAC
>CANXYC011098908.1:0-49230 GCA_948193065.1 Aleurites moluccanus | reverse complement strand
TTACCAAATTATTTCTTTAAGAACCTACAATCAACCTCACAAATTCCTGCAACCAGAAATTACTGCATCTTCTCAAAACATTCATATCCTTAATTAATTTAAATTCATCAAATACAAAATAAATAAAATACAATAAAAATGACAGATATTACAGACTCACACTCAAACCCTAAGAGTTACAAAAGATGAGAATAAGAAAATGTCTTTTAACTTTTCCCAATCTCTCTGGTAATGAATTATTCTTAACAACCTCAAATATTTTATAAACAATAACTCACAAGTATTGTTTTACAAATAATCAGCATTATATGTAATAAATATAAATGATTATAAGTAACATCTTAATAAATGCTTAACAAAGATTATTCTTTTTCATTTAAACTTCCTCAAACTCATATTTATATACCAATAAGAAATAAAATCATTTTACCCTCTTAAATGCAATTAAATGCATTTATATCAGCAAATAATAGCTAGTTTTCTAATTTGTATCTGCAGATTTGTGCTTGCGACTACCTAGTAGTGGCCGCGACTTCTTCGACATAGAATCTCTTCACAATCAGCTACCAATATTTGCGCTTGCGAATTCTTTGAGTCGCTCCTGTGACTACTAGGACTGAAGCTATTATCCAATTGAGATATTCCTAGTAGCGTCTTCGACTAATTAGTCTCGTCCACGAATATTGCCTTAGTCTTAGACTTGCCCTTCTCACCTGCGACTTGACTGTAGCAGCTGTGAACCATTAGTAACGCTTGCTATTCCAATATTCACGCCCTTGAATATTGCCCTGTTTGGGACTAAAGTTTCTGTCACTTTTTTATATTCTTAATAAGTTGTGACTCCAAAGGTAGCGACCATGACTAGCGCCCACAGTTTTTCTCTTTCAGGGACTTAGGCTATTATTTTCCTTAATAATGGCTACAACTTCCTCATTTGTGCATGCGACTTTTCCTGTAGCGCTCACTACTTCTGTTTTTTCCTTTAGACTTGAAATTGATAATTTGGTTATCTTGCATATCTCAAAGTGTCCCCTTAGTATGTACACTTCATAACTTCACTTCATATTAATATGAGTTTCAATTTCATTTTAAACTTTGCCATTAAAATTTTTCAAATGTGTTAAACTTATGATTTAATAATGGTCATGATTTCTCTTGCTTTAACCAATTTAAATAAAATTATTATTATAATTAACACATTGATATATTTTATTATCATCAAAATCAACATTAAACACAATGAGATCCTACAATAGTAATTTGTATCTTGACACAGGTGCAAATCATCATGTTACTCCTAACCCTAATGTTTTAAATAATACTAGCACATATACTGGTTCAGACCTCCTCTCTCTCTCTCTCCCTCCTCTTTTTTTCTTGGATTAATTATTATTTTCCTCTTGTAAAATGACTAAATATACTAAATTATCTTTAACCTTTTAAAAATATACTTATTTCCCCCTGACGAATGTTACAATATATTACTATGCATTTCTGTCCAATTTTACCGTTAATCAACTATACAAGGTAGTAAAAATATAGAAATGCATTTTCTCTTTAATTTTAATTAATTACATTTTATTTTTGGTTTAAAAAATATTTTTTAGGATTAAAAAAATATTTCATATTTTTGACAAATTTGAAAATAAAATAAATAAAAGTATTTTTTAAAAATATTTTTTACTTTTTATTTTTAAATTTGTAAAAACTATGAAAATAAATTTTTTATTTGTATTAAAAAATTTAAGAAGAAATAATTTAATTTCTTCTTAAATTATTTTTTTAAAATAAAAATAACAAATAAAAAATAAAAAATATTTTTAAAAAATATTTTTGTTTATTTTTTATTTTAAAATTTGTCAAAAAATATGAAAATAAATTTTTAATCCTAAAAAATATTTTTAAACCAAAAATACAATGTAATTAATTAAAAATAAAGGGTAAGAGTAGTTATATCTTTTTATTATTCTTGTAGAATTGACTAATAGCAAAATTGGATGGAAGTATCTAGTAATATATTGTGATATTTGTCAGGGGGAGTTAGTATATTTTTAAAAAGTCAAGGGAAACATAGTATATTGGGTCATTTTACAGAGAAAAAATAGTAATTAATCATTTTTTCTTTCTTTCTTCTTCTTCTTCTCCTTCTTCTTCTCCTTCTTTTTTTTCTCACTACTCTCTCTGTCTTTAATAGTTCTTTTATTTAGTTTTTCTTCTAACTAGTTTTTTAATATTTATAAATAAATATTAATTATAAATATAAAATATAATTATTTTTAATTATTTTATTTTTTAATTATATTTATTATATTAAGGATATTTTAAGAAATGAGAAAAAAAAAAACTAAATTATAAATTTGTTCCTAACATAAAAATATGAAATTTAATTAAATTTGATATTTTTAATTGTATATTTTCAAACATGAGAATTCATTTTATTTGTAAATAAATTTCACATTTATAATTTATATAGAATTAATTATTATTTAGTTCTTAAGGTTTGTCAAAATTAATGAAGTGATCTTTGCATTTTGAGAAATTCACTATTTAGTTTTTATATTTTTGTTCAGTGATCGAATTAGTCTTTCCGTCCACTTTTACTATTAAATACTTATAAAATGACCAACATATCTTTCACTTGCAGGAATTTTATTAATTTTGATAAATTTCAAAAACTAAATAGTAAATAATTTTAAATTTTCAATTATTTAATAATTTTTTTTAAACTCGATTTTTTATAGAAATTTTTATAGTTATGAGTTTATATATAGAAAGAGTGAGAAAGATGAATTATGAGTTTTATTTTAGAATAATACCCCTAATTTAAAAAATAAAAAATAAAAGAATGATATTTTAGGTATGAAAAATTATTTTCTTTTTATTTTATTTTATTTTATTTTTTAATAGCATTTATAAAAAAATAAGTAGAAGGACCAATTCGTATGACGGAATCAAAATATAAGGATTAAATAGTGAGTTTCTCAAAATATAAAAATTATTTTATTAATTTTAATAAATTTCGAAACTAAATAATAATTAACCCGTAGACGGTAAGTATTCTCTTCAATGCTAATATAAAAAAAAAAAAAATCTATATATATATATAATTTTTTTTTTTTTATCATGATGAGGAGTTGGGGACCATGGCAATTTTAGAGCAAGAGGACTATTGGGAGAAGCACATGTTCAAGGAATAAATATGATTCTTTATTTTTTTGATATATTCCAATAACAAGTTTTTCTTGTTATTATTTTTAAGAAAATATTCGTGGAATAAGTTGTATTTCTCGTATAACTGTAATTTTCAAGCGGGGCTTATTTCAACATCCACACTTTCTCGTAGACATGAAAATGATGTTTTGTTTTCCCTTGCTATCTTCTTATTTTATTTTCCCATGATAATGACATTTTAATTTCTTTAAAATGATAATGACATTTTAAATTAAAAACCATTAATAAAATAATTTAAAAATTATAGAAAGTAATCATGAAAATAAAAATAATATTTCAAAATACTGAAATTTAATAATAAAATTAGTCGTTGGCCTATGCTTTGTATAATTGTGATCTACAATTTTTTTTATTTAATTCATGTTTTCTTAAAATATTTTAATATATATTATCTATTATTATTATTTAAATTTAAATATTATATTTTGATAATTATAAATATAAATATAAAAATATATATGAATTGAGTTTTTTTTATTATAAATGAGCTAGTTGTAAAAAAATAATATTTCCATCAAGAAAATATAAGCTCACTTTCATTTTTCATCCGTATGAAATTATAATCTAATTTTTTTTTTTAAAGGGCAATTGATATGTTAATTTATAATATATTCATATTTAATATTTCATTACATTATATTTTTATCAATAAATAATTAATTAAATATTAGATTAAATAACACGTGTATGCTAAAATTAAATGAAATTTTATTGATAATAAAATTTTATTGGTGTTTTGAAAATTAAAATTTTATAGGTGATAAGATTTAGTATTAAATGAAATTTTATTGGTAATGAAATTTTATTAATTTATATAATTAACATTAAAAAAATTAAATAATAATCATTTCCAAGATAATTATTTTATTAATATAAATGAATGATATTTATAAAAAATATAAAGTAGAAATCATTATATTAACTAAATTAATCATTTTTCTTAATCAGTGTCAAAGTAAAGTAGATTTATTTTTTTCAAATATTTATATAAATTTCAATTAAAACCTTAAAAAAAATATATTGATGTAGAAAAAACGATGAGGAGTTGGCTTCATATAAATTTATTTTTAACTTTTACGGAAGTTAATTGATATATCACAAACAAATTTCTAAACAATTTTTAAATTCAACTTATATATGTATTTTAATTCTCATTATTTTAAAATGAATAATTTTAGTTCTTATATTACTGTTAATGAAAAAATTAGGATTTTGAAAGATTAAAATTATTTTAAAAAAATTAAAAATTAAAGTGCCTAGCTATTTAAATTTGAAAGGTTGAAAAATGATAAAAAATTATAATTTTGTAATAAAAACAAAGTTTTGATTTATTAGTAAATTTAAATACTAAAATTATTAAGTTTAAAATAGTAAATTCTAAAAAAAAAATTAAAATTGTAAAATTAAAGTATAATATATTTAATCCTTACAAAAATACTTAAAAATATTAAAAAGTTTATTGGCTTAAAATAATCTTAATTTTTCCACTTTTTATAATTTTACATATTATTTAAAAAATAAGTTATTATATTTTAAAATTTTAAAATTATTCATAATTTTATCATTTAATTAAAATTATTTTTAAAAATTTTTCTCTTGTGTCATATAATATAAATTAAAAAATATAAATAATATATTATTATTTAACCTCTTATATTTAATTTCATTAATAATTTTTTTTTTTTAGAAACCTATTAAATTATCCTTTACGTATTTGAAATCAATAGGCCATGTTTAGATGTATGAAAACCAAATTTTCTTGAAATGTAAAGTTTATTTGAACTTGGTCAATTTCTTCGTTCTTTTGACAAATTTCTTCCATTTTTGTCTTTTGACAAGTAAGCAGTAACGCGCACACAGCATACAAAAAAACAAAGAAACAACAAACATCCGATGCAAGCAATGTGAGTGCGGCGGTGCAAGCCAAGTCGCCGCCGCATCACCGCCAGCATCTTCTAAATTCCCGCTGTCACTTTCATTTCTTCAACTACAACACCACTATCACTTCCTATTCTATTCTATTCTATCTTCTCCTTCAAGCCTCTTTCTACTCCATTATTTAATATTAATGTTATAATAAGTCTCTTATGTTGTTGCACTTCTTCTTTGTTTTCGCTAAACCTTTTCAGTTTCTCCGAGTCTCAGAATGTATGGACGAGATATCTTCTTCTCCACTCTAATCAAGCACAACCTAAATTCTGAACCGTCCGATCAGCCTTTCTTCTTCGGCGGCGGTCTGTTCCTTGATCATGAAACTATTTGTCCTTCATTTGTTTCCTTAATTTCTTCCAATAATGAAGCGCGTTCTTCTTGTTTTTCACGGAAATCGTTGAGGTTGGTTGATCAGCGGGGAGGAAAGCAGAGGACAAAGCCAGGATTTTTTTTATCAGTGAGTTTGTCAATAAAAGAAGAGAGCTACGTTGGGGAATCGCGAGAGAGTTTGGGGCAAAATGGAGAAGAAAAGAATTTGGAAGAAGAAAATGTGGCGGTTGTTGTGGAGGAGAAGACGGCCAAAGAGCGGAGATCTAGATCGAGATCCGGATCAGCTGCTTTGAATACCACCAAACATCTCTGGGCTGGCGCTGTTGCTGCTATGATTTCAAGGTTTTCGCTTCTTGTTTACTAGTTTTTTGCCTTTATTTTCTTTTGGTGCTTATGAAAAATGCATTAATAAATATAATGAAATGCTAAAATATCCAATAGCTAATTGAAGTTTGTCTTTGTTGGATAATTGTAAACATAATAAACTAATTCAATTCTGATTTTCAAAAGCCAGTTTTGTTATGATTTATTTGGATCAGAATTCTTTTATTGTTGAATTAGAGCAAACAATTGATAATTAAGATTTTTATTATATGTTGTAGTTCATCATAATGTCTGTTGACATGTATAAAATAATCGAACTAGAATGTTTTGATTATACATAGCTTATTTGGTTGTAATTTATGGATTAATATCCCACTGCTCACATTTTGTTTCTGTTGAAATTTGAAATAGAACTTTCATAGCGCCTTTGGAGAGAATGAAGCTTGAATACGTAGTTCGTGGTGAACAGAAGAATCTTTTTGAACTCATCAATACAATTAAGGCTACTGAAGGACTGAAAGGTTTTTGGAAAGGGAATTTTATCAATATTCTCCGCACTGCTCCATTTAAATCTATCAATTTCTATGCTTATGATACATATAGAAACCAACTGCTGAAATGGTCTGGGAACGAGGAAGCAACCAACTTTGAGAGGTTTCTTGCTGGTGCTGCTGCTGGAATTACTGCAACCTTACTTTGCTTGCCAATGGACACTGTATGTAGAAACTTAGACTCAAAAAGTATTTTGGTCATGTCACATGAATGTTTCCATGCACTTCTTCATTTTATTTTTTCTATTAGAGGTTCTAGTTTTTATCCTTTTATTTTAACTATTTTTTATGGGAGATTGAAATTGTCCAGTGCTAAGAATTTATATGTTCTAGTTGTCATATATGCTTCCAAAGATTATTAGAAGTCTTATACAAGTCATTGCAGGAATGACTACAAGCATCATTTTGACTGACTTGTGCTATGCTTTGGTGCAATTAGAACTGCATTTCAACTACGTTGGATCATGGCTGACCTGCATTCATAGATTTATTGCTATTGGACTATTAACAATTACTTTTTTCTTTTGTCTGCTGATGCAATGTTGACGCTACTTCTGTTGAGTTGGTTCACTTCATCTTTTAAAATAGGATTTGCTTGTTGCTTTGTTTGCTGGCAATTTATCTATGGGAATTGGGAACTGTGAATTTGATATTTTATCCCAACATTTAGTTGTTGAAACTGTGAATTTGAGTTCATTGTTTCTTCTTGGTACTTTTTCAAGTTATCGTGGTCTTAGATCTTAACAGATGTCCACTTTTTTCCTGTCTCTCTGTTTTGCTTTTGTTTATTGTTAATGTCTTTATAAGTCAAATAGACTCATAGCAGTCAATGCGTGCGCATAATTTCGAGGAGGGCATATAATGGATTCAGGCTTGAATTCTTCGTATGATCATTTATCAACAAACTCCAATCAGATTAAACAGAAATGAAATCTGATTTATTGTTACACTCTACCAATTTCTGTTGCTAGACAGTGAGGATTATGTACTTTGTTTTCATATGACATCCCAGTGCGTCCTTAACAATTTTAACAAGCAAATTCTATTTATATATTACATACAACGTGCTATGAATTATGCAGAAAGTCTTTCTTTCTTTCTTTCCTAAAATTTTTATTTTAATTTTTTTAATAGAAAGTCCTAGGCGAATTATGCATTATAGTCACCTAGGAACCTTATGTGCATTAATAGCATGGACAAGTTGAACCTTGGACCTGTAGTTACTACCATGGAGACTGAACCCACTGCTTAACTGTGTGGATTGATGCTATCTTTTAGTTGGTCAATATTGAAGAAAAATCAGTGTAGTTATAGTGCTGAAATAATTTTTTATCTAACAGGTTTTACCTGCAATTGCATCAGCTTTATTATGCTACATATGGACCAACTTTCTTTTGCAAATCAAATTTACAGTAATACCCTAAACTGTTGCAGATAAGGACAAAGATGGTGGCACCTGGTGGGGAAGCACTGGGTGGTGTAATTGGAACTTTCCGGCACATGATACAAACTGAAGGGTTCTTCTCTCTTTATAAGGGTTTAGCACCCTCAATAGTGAGCATGGCACCTTCCGGTGCAGTTTTCTATGGTGTTTATGATATATTAAAGTCAGCTTATCTCCATTCACCAGAAGGGAAGAAGAGAATTCAGAATTTGAAACAAGAAGGCCAGGAACTGAATGCATTGGAACAACTGGAGTTGGGCACCATTAAAACATTGCTTTATGGGGCTATTGCTGGTTGTTGCTCTGAAGCTGCTACATATCCATTTGAAGTTGTGAGGAGACACCTTCAAATGCAAGTCCGAGCAACAAAGATGAATGCACTGGCAACTTGTTTGAAGATAGTTGAACAAGGAGGCGTTCCTGCTCTTTATGCAGGATTAATTCCTAGTTTATTGCAGGTATGTTACATTTATTTTCCGTATATGAAAAATTTATTCCTTAATTTTTAAAGATTTTGTTCTGTTCAGAGCAGTTAGATGCCTGTAATCTAGGTATGTCACTGTTGAATTCTGTGATTGAAAACAACTGTGCCATGGTGTAGCCTGAGGATCAAATCAAGGCAATAACACTATTATTGTTAAAAGAAAAACAGAAAAACCGCTGATTTTAGTTGGTCTAATCTGAGAAAATAGAGAATGACATTAAAATAGGTGTTAAGTTGGTAAACACAGTTCTTTGTTTCTGGTTCTGGAGGTTTTAAAATGAGTCAGTGCTGTATGATGAACTCTGATAATTTCTAAATACCCATGTCAAAATGAGGATACACTAGGTTAAAGCCTAGTACTTGAGGGAGTGATGCTGATATCTGGCACAGTGGCATGTAAGTCTTCACTTCTCGGTACAGTCAAATCCATTATAAATGAGTTGGTTCCAAAATAGAATCCGCTTTGAGATTGAGGGTTGCAAAATGAGACTTGACAATAGACATATGCATTAAACGCATGCCATGAGATGAGACTTGTAGGATTACTTTTGATAGCTTTACCATGTACCAAAGTTCTTCCCCTCCTCCCCACTTTCCCTCTTTGTTTATAAAACTGAAAACTACTTTGACTGGATATCTCATCATGTTGGACCTTAAAAAAAAAATCTCACTGGTGAAGGCAGAAACAGTCAGGCACCATCAAGTAAAATGTAAGATCCCTAAAGTCTTGTACTGTCACCTATATGTTTGGCTCATGTTGAAGACTCTATTGCAAGAAAATTACTAATTATGGTAGATAAATAATTCTAGAAGTTGCAAGGTTGCATTTGATTCCTTCTCTACCAGATTGCATTTTCGACAATTCCATGGTATAGGGACTCGTATTTTGTAAAATCTCATAATTCAGCAGTCCTTATATCATAGAGTTGTGAAAGGTGGATACGTTCTCTCCAGATTTTCAATATATAGTGGTGGTTCTTTTTTCGTAATTCTTTTGTTCTCACCTTTCCACTTTAGTGGTAAGTTATTTTTTTAAAATTGCAAAAGTGTCTATGTGAAACAGTTTAAGAAAATTGAAAAGGATTTGGCATGTATGCAATTGCATCGACTTATGGGCAATTGTGATTCATGGGAAATGTCTGTTCTTTCTGTTACATAATAAGTTAAAAATGAAGTTGCTTGCTGAACCATCTGGTTTGGCTTTTAATTTACAGTCAGAGGTACGCAAACAAATACAAGTAACTTTAATAAATAATCATGCCTTTATGCAACAGTAGATTTAAATACATAAGCATGCGTAAGTCCCCACATAAAATATGTAAACATGTAATTTGTGTCAGTCAGGTGGTATTTGATTGGTATTGTTGTTGGAGCTACTGTCAAGTATGCACATTCTTGAATATGGTGGTTTTTGATATATTTTAGTCATCAGAACTCTAAAACAGCATCAAAGTAAGATGAAAGCACACTCACTGTGTGCGTAGGTTTGGGGTATTTCATCTGCCATTACTTTTTTTCTTTTTTTTTTTGAATCACATTAAGTTAGACTTTGTTAATGATAATGATGTAAATCTGTGAATAGCTGCCCTTTCTTAACTTCCTTATGTCTAACTTGTTTAAGTTAGACTTTTATGAAACTTTTGAGGTGGCTTATGTTTATCTTTAAGTTTCTAACTTGTTCAAAAAAATTTTTTTCTAAACCTACAGGTTTTACCATCAGCTGCCATAAGTTACTTTGTATATGAGTTCATGAAGATAGCGCTCAAAGTTGAGTCAACGTAGACATTTATTCTGCTCATATAAAACTTTGGAGGAGTGCTCACTGTTGTTCTTTGAGGTGCCATTAATCATATTTAAGTTGGTGTTTTGTTGGACTCCTTGAACAAATCTAATTTACCTATACATTTTCTTACACAACTGAAGGAAAATAGCCCTCCATATTCCTTCAGCCATTCCCTGGCATTTTTACAAGGAAAAGTGAAAGAAAATCTTTTTGTTATGGTCTAAATCTATCTTCATTAAATGTAGGGCATTTGGATCACATTGCACACTGAAATGGATAAAATGGTTGTTGCCTAACCTACATGACAGGTTTTGTTTCTGATGTTGAAAGGAATCATTAGATTAAAGTGAAAATTCAGTTTTACTTTTTATTTTTTGCTTAATTAGGTAAAGGTTAGAGTTTGTACTCGTAATCTCTCAGGATGGAAAGATGCATTTTAGTTTGTCTTGTGAGTTTGACTGTCTATATCAGAATTTTACTTGATAAATGTTGTTTAGGGGACATAAAATTAGAAAAATTGCAAGTGATTGATATAATTATATATTCAGTTCATGTTAAAAAGGTTAGTCAATTTGTCTCTTTTTTTGGTTAAATAGGCTTCAACTGAGGTTAGAGTTTGAGCTTGATTCTGCAAATAAGGGTGCTTGGATTAATGGATGTGTCAAAGATTGGCCTCGATCTCTTAATAATGATTTGAGTCTCGTTAAAATAAAATCTTATTTCTCTTCCCAATGCTTCTGGCCATTATGCTCCAAGGAAATGTAACCAGCTTACTGATTGTTTGGCAAAGCATGGTGTTTATCATTCTAATGACTTTCTATCATGTTGTAATGGGATATCTCATCATAACTTTGGGTTGCTAGTTCAGTTGTGGGTACTTGACCTTAATGTTGGTGCTTTTTGATTCTCTGAGTTTTCAGTCAAGGCACTATTATTTTGTTGCTACTGCTTGTGGTACTCTGATCTCTAGTGTTGGATCCGCAGAATTTTAATCTTGTGGAAGTTGGTTCTAAAAATTGCATTTGTTTAATGTCACTGTCAGGGTTTTTATTCTGACTTGTTGTGGGTCTTTGTTTCTTATGTTTGTTGTTTTGCTGTTTTTGTACCTTATGGCGGCTTTAATATCTTGCTTTTGCTTTGCTTTTTTTTTTTCCAAAATATTCCTATGTATTGCTTTCTTGGCATGTTGGTTATCTGTTACATTCAATGTTTCATTCTAGAAAAAGGATAATTCAGTCTATTATGGGGGTGTTTGGATCTACTTAAAATGAGCATGAAATGCCGTTTTGAAGTTTAAAAAAGGCTAAATAGTTTTTTGAGTATTTGGCTGATTAATTCAAAATGTCATTTTAAAGCTTAAAAAAAGAAAAAATTTAACCTAGATATGCCAGTTTTTTTTTAAACGGCGTTTTTAAAACTCTGTTTTCAAAACGCCTTTTGCATGCAAACACCCTCTATATTTCATGGATGTTTTTGTGACATTAGCCTCGCAATGTTAATTCTGGAATCATTGTCAGAGGCAGAGGATGTAGTAAGTTTGTTTGGTTAGCCATTAGGATGTTTTTCCGAGGCTTGTTGCTGGTTTTAACTTTAAAGAGTATTTGTATTGCATTTTGCTGCTGGTTTTTGTTTCCCATGGCTTGTTCTCCTTGGCCTCTTTATCGCAAATAACATTTTAGTTGTCTAAAAAATACATGGCTCACTCCAGTGGCTGCTTCATTTCTTTTTTCGAGTTCCCCAAAATCTGGAGTGTTTTCTTTTTCCTCAAGAGTCATGGTTACATATCCATACAATCTGGTTTGAAATGCTCTTGATAAGGTAGCTTGTCCATATCATATAGTGTGCAAAGGAGGATTGGTTTTCAGGAACGGGGTTAACCCTTGGGTGTTTTAACTGTAGAGTATCCTAATGGTCAAGATATAGTTATGACTGGATTGCTTTATTATGTTTTGGTTTCTGCAGAATATTACTGCTGTTATCTTTTGCCGTACAATTTCTATTCGTCATAAGCTTTCCGGATAAAATGACATTAAAATAATTGCAAATAGATTAATAAGATCGCATCATGATCATGTAAGTTGTATAGATTTCTTATGATCAATTCTTTTTCTATCAAATTTACTTAAAATGATCATCTGAATTTTTTTTGGACAGTTCAAAGTTTATTCGACACAATACTTGAGGAAAATTTACTCTAGTGATTAAAAAGTTATATCAGTTGTTGAATATATTTAATCAAATTACCCACTAAAAATAAATTATATTTATAGCACAATATAATTTAATAGAAAAACTTATATTAATTAATCAAAATTCAAACGTTAACCTTTCAAAAAAGGTAATGTTAGAATGCTCAAATATATGAACTTAATATTGATTGTATTTTTAAATAGTAATTGTACACAAGTGATTCAAGAAAATCTTTAATTATGACATCTATATAATATAATAAAAACTTTGTGATTTAGGAATAGTCCAATCTCAATTGATTTGAGATTTGTAAATCATCAATTTGTCTTTTCCAGCTTCTTAATTTTTTAATAACATGACGTTGTTTTAGAGGTTACATTCATCTTTTGCTTATGACATCTCTTAGGAAAAATAAACTTGCTTGAGTTTGTTTTTGTGCCCTTTATTTTGCTTACTGATGCATGAAACGGTGCTATTCTCAATGCACTCCCATGTCTTTTTACCCTCTTTCTTATTTGTCTTTTGAGTTCCTATCCCTTCTCAACACATAGTCGTCGCCTCTTTTCCTTCTTCCCATGAAAACTCTAGTCGTTATCCTTCTCCTTAAGTTGTCATATGCAGTGGCAAAACCACCAATGAATCAGGGTGTGCACAGAACACTCTCACTTAACCAAAAAAAAACCTCACATATATATTAGTATTAGGCTAATTTGACACCTCTTAAATTTATTTAAATGTTTTCCCTAAACTTATAAAAAGTCAACCTATTTATTTCAGCTGAAACAAAAAATTAATTGGTCCAAAAACAATTCTGAAACAAATGACCCAATGAACCTAATTCTTTTAACAAATTGTCTTTTAATTAACTTATTTTTTTACATTAAAAAAATATCAAGCACTAGTTTGACACGTATTTCTAAGAAAATTTAAAATGTTTTATTTCATATCTGAGCAACTAATTTTATTCCCTATTCACAAAGAGTTCAAACGTGCTTTCTCCAATTCTACAGTTTTCCTTGCTCTTCAAGAAAGGTATGTATATCTTCTTCTTTTTTGTCCATAATGATCTTGTTTAGCCTTTTTATTTTGAATAATTGAGCTTGAGCAAATAATAGTTTTTTTAATCCATAATCATATTGTTAGTTCCATGGAATATGCTAGTATTTGAAATATTTTTCATTGTGTTTTGGTAAAAATGAAGATGGAATTCATTTCATTCAAATAAATTCTTTGTAAATAAATTTTATATTTAGGTTGAAATGTAGAATTCATTTTCTATATATAAATTACTAGTTTATATCTATAATTTATTAATAATAAATAATACCAAAACATTAAAGAGTTCTTTAAATTTCATTATTTCTTTTGGAGACTTTTATCATTAGAACAATAAATTATTATGGCTTCATTTTCAATAATAGTTCAATGTGACAAAATTTTTTAAAAAAATTCATAATAATTTTTTATGTTCAAAATATCTATAAATAACCAAAATTAATAAATGAAATCACATAACAAAAAAACAATTAGTTTTGTATATCCAACTTCTAATATATGGACTATAAAGTAGAAACTATACCAATTAAATTTTGACATAATAATTAAATTATGAACAATGTGAATGTTTTAATTATTTCATGAAAAGTTGATAAATCATTACATTAATGAAACTCAAATGCTAATTCATATATCATTAATTTTTCAAGGTTTTGGATATGTGGATTGGATGTGGGTGATGGTTCACATGAAATCGTTTGACAATATAAATCAATATATTGTTACTTTACTAAATTTTTCTCAAATTATAATTTGTCAATTTATATATATATATATATATATATAGGTCATGGATAAATTTCTCAAAAAAAGTTCAAATTTTAATCAACAAACTTCTTCAAGGTCTAAAGAAGCTAGTTTTTATATTGATTAGTCAAATTGCTCAAAACAATTTTAAGTTAAGATTAACTTGGAAGATCTTCCATTAAATCCTGGATTACACCCTAAAATGTCATATTATCACCTCAATGATTAAGATAAGATTAAAAGATACTACTTGCCAAAGGGGTCTTGCCAACCTCGTCAACATGATTTTCCTAAGAGAAAATTTGGGGATAAGTTTTGTCGATTTTGTCCCTCTTGATTTAACAAATTCAACAATTAGTTAGAGTATAACATAGTAAAAGATGTTGCATATTGCTAGTTTTGTTATCTTTTTAAGCCCGATATTGGAAAGCAGTTGAGAGGAACTATATTTGTTATAGAGGGGTTTACCAATTAGAATAAAAAAGATAAATTGAACCTTCACATTGGAGGTCCAAATAGTGCTCATAATAATGCTAGGAAGAATTGTGAAAGTTTGATGAAACAAAATCAACACATTGAAGTTGCTCTTTCTAAGCAATATGATCAAGTTCGTGACTTATATCGAAGTCGATTAACTACATCAATTTATTGCATTCGATTTCTCTTGAAGCAAGGATTAGCTTTTCGTGGTCATGATAAGTCAGAAAGTTCATATAATCAAGGTAACTTTCTTGAACTTCTCAAATTTCTTGTTGATCACAATGAAGGTTTTAAAAGTGTATTTTTGCAAAATACTCCTGAGAATAATCAATTAACTGCTCCTGATATTCAAAAGGACATTGTTAATATTGCTGCAATTGAGACAACTAATGCTATAATAGATGATCTTAATGATGAATATTTTGCTATTATTGTTGATGAGTCACGTGAAATATCGAACAAAGAAGAAATGATTGTTTTTCTTTATATAAACAAGTTAGGATGTATTGTTGAGCATTTTCTTGGTATAGTGCTTGTTAGTGATACCATTGCTTTATCATTAAAAAAGGCAATTGAACTATTATTTCGCAAGCATGATTTGAGTATTTCAAGAATTCGTGGACAAGACTATGATGGTGCTAGTAATATGCAACGTGAGTTTAATGGTCATAAGAGTTTGATATTGAAAGAAAATTCATCTGCTTTCTATATTCATTGCTTTGCTCATCAATTATAACTCACACTTGTTGCCATTGCCAAGAATCATATCTAAATTGCTTCTCTTTTCAATTTAGTTGCTATTTTATTGAATGTTGTTGGAGGATCATACAAGTGACATAACATGCTTCGTGAAAAGCAAGTTGCTAAAGTTAGAGAAGCACTAAAAAAGAGGAAAATTCCTAGTGGGCGTGGTTTAAATCAAGAAATTGGTCTTAAGAGAAATGTTAATACTCATTAGGGATCACATTATGGCACTTTGATAAATTTAATTCTTTAATATTCACTAGTAATTGATGTGCTTGAGATTATTACAGAAAATGGATTAAGTCCAGATCAAAGAGTTGAAGCTAATAGTTTATTAGAAATGTTACATACATTTGAATTTGTGTTCACTTTGGTTCTAATGATAAATATATTGGGAATTACCAATGAATTGTCACAGGATTTACAAATGAATGATCAATAAATCATTAATACCATGAAATAGGTTAGTATTTCAAAGCAATGACTACAAAATTTGAGAGATAGTGGATAAAAACCTTTGTCAATTGAAGTTTCTTTGTTTTGCAAAACTCATGATATTGACATTTCAAACATGGATGACATATTTATATCTAACGGGCGATCAAGACGTAAAGTTCTAGAAATTACAATTCGCATTGATTTACTTTATATTGTTGTGGACATGTAACTTCAAGAGCTCAATGATCGTTTTACTGAGATAAATACAAAACTGCTTCTTTATTTAACATGCTTAGCTCCTGATAATTTCTTTTTTGTATTTGACAAGCAAAGACTGATTCAATTTGCTAAGTTTTACCCATTTGATTTTTTAGCTACTGATTTGATGGTTTTTGATAATCAGTTAGATACATATATTATTGATATGCAAAGTAATGAAGACTTTTCTACTTTAAAAGGGATTGGTAGCAGTGAAGACTTTTCTACTTTAAAAGGGATTGGTAGCCTTTCATAAAAGTTAGTTGAAACAAGAAAGCACATTATTTATTTATTAGTGTATTCACAGTGACTATAGAGAGAGCATTTTCTGCAATAAAGATTATGAAGAATTGGTTGCGTAATTGAATGGAAGATGCTTTGTTGAATGATTATTTAGTCATTTGTATAAAAAGAGATGTATTTAATAGCATTGACAATGAGTTAATTATTCAACAATTTCAAAATATGAAATCACGTCGAGAACAATTATGAAACGTGCTTCTTTTTATGTTTTCATAATTACAATGAATGTTTCTTTTATATTTGTAAATGAAAATGGTAAATTATTATGATATATTTTAATTTTTTTTTAATTTTTATATTAAAAAATATAATTTAGATAAATATCCTTATTCAGGGGTCCTAGCTCCACCACTGATCATATGAGCTTATCTTTATCTTCTTCTCCTTACTCATCTTTTACCATGTCTATGTCTAGCATACAAAGCCAGTTTCTTGAAGTTATCGATATATTTTTTATTTGTTTTTCTTTAAATTTATCATCTTTGGGTTAAAATACTCTTTTAATTGTTTTGTTTATTATTGTCTATTTTTATTTTTTTGGATTAGAGATTCAAAAAATATAGCATAGAGGAGTTTAGGTTGATTCCTCCAATAGTATTGTTTCTTCTTATTCTTCTTCTTTTCATTTTATTTTCTCCTTATTTTATTCTTTTGATGCAAGAAAAGCGACTCATCAATTTTCACTTGATCATATTTATGCAATTGTGCTGCTGAAAATGGTTAAATGTGTTAATTAAATGGCAATAACATTGATTTTCATATTTAAAGAATATGCATTTTTAGCAAGAAAATCAAGAAAGAGAGCTTATAAATTTTATTATTATTATTATTAAAGAATTAGAACTCATAATTTTTATTCTGAAAATAATTCTAATACCATTACGCCATGAGAAATAAGTTTGTAACTTGTAAAAATTTCATAATATATAATTACTACTTGTATATATATGATTGGATACCAGAAAATGAATATATGGAAATTAATTGAAAATTAATTTTAATCAGTGCAATAGATAAGGTATATATGATTTTGAGATGATAACCGATCATAGGGATTGTATTTGCTTTACTATACCTTTCAACGAAAAAAAAAAAAAGAAAAAAAAGCGGAGAGAGGAGAGGAAAGTATGCAACGTTAACGTTTAGTATTTCCTTTAGGTTTAGTTAATTGTGGGTAATTAGATCAATAAATTTATTTCACTTATCCATTGCTCTAGCCTTAACAAAAAATAAATTCAAATTAAAAGTTATTAATAAGTTTAAAATGTATATAAACAGTAAACAAAGTTAATTTAAACTAGGTCATTAATTAAATTACAAATATATTATAATTAAATTAATATTAAATTTATGTTAATATTAAATTCATAGTATGTGATCTATCTAATATTGAAATAATAATAATAATAATAATAAGATTATAAACTCATTGAATTGGATACAAGATATGAACAATGTATATCGTAAATATGCAAGACTTTTTTATTAAATAAAATTATATTTAATTTAAAATTCACGTTAAAATGAATATTTTTATATCGTCAGTTATTTATAGTGTCTAAAAATAAGAAAAAATTAAAAAAATAAAAAATTGAATGAATATTCTTTAATTCGGTTTATTGAGTTGAATTATTTTTTTTAATTTAATTTAATTTGATTTTAATTTTAATATAATATAATTTATTTGATTTAATTTAATTTATATTTAAAAATTAAATTGATCAAATTATATATATATATATTATTAAAATATTGAATTAATTAAATTAGTGAATTAAAATATGTTAATTTGGTTCAATTAAATTTTTAAAAATATTAAATTTGTTCGGGTGGATTAATTTTATAAATCAACTCAATTTGATTTTTTAAAATTTAAATTGAAATTATTCGATTATTTAATAATTCGCTATTTGAATTGAAGGGACCGAATGTTGACATACTGTAGTGTAAACCCTCGCTTTCTCTTCTTCTCTTCCTCTCCACTTTTGTTTTTCCCCAATTCGAAAACTTCTGCAAAATATCTCAAAATCACGCACACAGGAGAAGAAGTTCATGGCGGGAGAGGCAAGGCGATACCCTCTGGGTAACCAGCTAGGTATTTCAAATAATTGTCTATGACTGTTTTTTGATACTTTCTCTCTTTTGAATTTTCAGTGAAGAAGCTGTCATTTACTGTATCAGTTCCTAACTTCTCTTTTCTTATATTTGGTACTAAAAGTAGTTCTTATCAAATAAGATTATCCAGCATTCTCTTTGTGATTTTTATATATTCTAAAAAAAAGTATATTTTTCATATGATGATGCAGATATTCAGCAAATACTTGTAGAAGCACAACATAGATGGCTACGACCTGCTGAAATTTGTGAAATTCTTCGTAATTATAATCAATTTCGTATTGCTCCTGAACCTCCACATATGCCTTCGAGTATGACCTTTTGTTTATTACTCTTAAAATTTTTTATTGGGTTGCTTTTGCTTATAAATTTGCTGTTAATGAACTTTTTCTTCTTCTTATGTTTTGTTGTTTTTCATTTTCAGGTGGTTCTCTTTTCCTTTTCGACCGCAAGGTGCTTAGATACTTTAGAAAAGATGGCCATAACTGGAGGAAGAAAAAAGATGGGAAGACAGTAAAAGAAGCTCATGAAAGGCTCAAGGTAAGCTTAACTAATCATAATGAGGTTTTTCATTTAATTACAAATGTTTGAATCAAGCATCTTTGAGCCATTAACTTTACCTGCTAATTGTTTTTGTTGAAAATATAAATTTTTTTTCTTCCAATTCAATCATATGTATAACTGAAAAAATGGGTGTTCTTTTAGTCTGGAAGCATTGATGTGTTGCATTGCTACTATGCCCATGGAGAAGAAAATGAAAATTTTCAGAGACGCAGTTACTGGATGCTTGAAGAGTGAGTCTGTTAATCTTTACTGATGCCTTCTTTTATAATTGCACTATTGTGTGTGCATGTGCATTTTGCAAACATTTGTAGATCATAATTTCTACAACCATATTTCTTTGGTAGAATAAAGAATTATACATTGATCTCATTAACTTGGGGTGTATTGACACATGTTTATTGATATATTGTTACCCTGAATATATAGCTGTCAATTTTAAAATTATTCATGGTTGTTAGCATGATTTTGGGAATTTTCTACACAGCAAGAACAAAACTTTGATTTAAGCACCAGTATTTGAACATTGTAGTGGACTGAGGGAGAAGACAAATGGCAATGAATCTATTTGGGGATTGCTTATCACTTTAGCTATGATTTTGGGATTGTTTAACACTTGAGTTTCGTGGACCAATGGCTTTATTATTTTCTTTTTCATGTAATTTGTTGCTCTAAAATAAATTGTTTAACATGATCCCTCTCTTTTGTTTGGAAGTGGGAAAAGTAAATACATCATGAACTTTTTGAAGAACTTGGAGCTTTGGCATGTTAGGATAAAAAGCTCCCTCCTTATTAACTTGTGATTGAAGGTTCCAAGTTTATCTTTCTTTTAGGCTTAAACTAACTCTCTCTCTAGCACCATATCTACACAATTGTTTCTTTGCTGATCCTTACATTTTCTTTTGCCTGTTAAGTGTTGAAAAAACAACGTTGTAATTTGTGAGTTTTGGCAATTACAAATATACTGTTTACAGCTGATAGAATTATGTTAAACTATGGTCAAATAATTGCTGGTTTCTTTAGAACTATGTTAAACTTTGATCAAATAATTGCTGGTTTCTTTCTTTTAGATTTGACTTTTTAATCTTGCTATCTTCTGTTTCTTGCATAGTTGCCTATAATGCAAGGAACTTTTCACACAGTACTTGTTCACTTGTCTTCTATTTCTTACATAGTTGCCTATGATGCAGGGAACTTTCTCACATAGTCCTTGTCCACTACCGTGAAGTAAAGGTTACATTTATATCTTCCATTTTTTTTTTGGTTTTAATTAGTTATTTGGTCTAAATTTACTAAATGTTCCTTATCTTAAAGTAAATAAATAAATTTATTATAACCAAAGGGGTGCCATGCATATGTATTGGGAACCCAAAATATTAAAAACATCCACAAAAGAAGAGTATCTACAATAAAGAAATGTAATCTAAAATAAAAATCTCACTATATCCAAATAGGAAGAACACATCTTGGGTGTATGTCACTTGATACTTTTGGTGAGAATGATGTGGTTACCTTAAATTAGTTAGTTGTCTGCATAAATTTAAACTCTACAATTTTGCAATATCAAATAATTTAACCAAGAATAATTTTTTCTCTAAGGGCAAGCAATTATCATGTGTTTGTAGTACAAAAACTAACTTAACTCAACTTTAATATTAAAATTAATTAGGGTCAGCTATATTGATTTTTTATTTTCACTTTAAATGATTTTGAGCGATATTTTCTAATAATTGTAATACTTCAAAATCGTATTGTATTTCTCTCTTCTAAGTTAATTTAGAACTACCTCTATCTTCTGCCTCTCCTCTATAAGATGTGCTCAACCTTCTAAACTAGAGCCTTCACAGGTCTTCACTTCACGTGTTCAAACCATCATAATCTCAATTCTTTCATCTTATTCTCAATCAATGCGACTCCCATTTTATTTCTAATATTTTCATTATATATCTTATCCGTTATAGTATGACCATACATTCATTCAAACATCCTCATCTCGACAATACTAATTTTCGATACATGTTATTCTTTCATTATCCAACACTCGTTATCATATAACATAGTCAGTCGAATAGCTGTACTTTCAATTTATTAGGAATCTTGCAGTCACATAGGACTTTCGTGGCAAGTCTCTATTTCAATTATTCAGTTTTTATCTTATGGCTAACATCATTCTCACAATCTTTATCTCCTTGAAGGATTAAACCTAGATATTTAAAAAGTGTGCTTTGGAACAATGTTATTTTATCTAAGCTAACTCCCTCATTATCCCTATTTTGGTTTTCACTAAACTTGCAATGCACATATTCCGTCTTGGTTCTACTTAACATGAAAAATCCTTGGACTCCAAAGTGATCCACAACTTTAACTGTTTATTAACTATTTCCTGTGTCTTATCTCTTAGCTCAATATCGTCTGCAAACATCATACACCAAGGGATTTTTTTGTGTGTGTGTTTTGTTAATTCGTCTATAACCAAAACAAAGAGGTAAGAGTTTACTGTGGACCCTTGGTGCAACCCAACTGAAATAGGAAAGTTTTCTGAGTCTCTTTCAGTTATGCGTACACTAGTAGTCGCTCCTTTATACATGTCATTCAATACTTGTGTGTACCTGTTTGATATCCTCTTATGTTCTAACACGCACCATAAAGTTTCTCTTAAGCCTCTGTCATTAGCATTTTTTAAGTCAATAAAAACCATGTACAAGTTTTTTCTCATATCAATGTATTTCTCCATCAAGCTTTTAATGAGGAAGATTGCTTTTATGATTGATCGACTTGGCATGAACCCAAATTGGTTGGCAAATATAGATATAATACCACGTAACCGATGTTTTATAATTTTTTCACATAACTTGAAAGTATGACTTATGAGTTTAATTCCTCTGTAGTTTGAGCAACTCTGAATGTTTTCTTTAATTTTTAAAAATGGATAATAAAATGATCTTCCTCCATTCATGTTGTGTTTTCTTTGAAGTTAGGATTTTGTTAAACAATATGGTTAATTAAGCTACTCTTACATCATTCAGATAATTTTATACTTGAATTAGTATTCCATTAGGGCCACAGGCTAATATGACTAGTTTTGTATTTAGACTTTCGAGCAGGTTTGGGAAATGTAACAATCCATGGGCAGAAAGTAAATTTAGAGCTTGACTCATTTAGTAGTTAGTAGTGTAAAGACAACCGAAAAGGTTTTCATGCATCGTTGGTCCAATAAATGGAGGGAGATGCATAGTATTTTTGCTAGACAGAATCTAAATGTTAAATGTAGCCATATACCCAATTTCCTATTGCATGAATATGTTTAGATCTGTGTTTAGGCTTAGAGAAGGATTGGGAAAAGCAAGTTGCTCAATTTGGCCTTTTTCTTTAACTGAGTGGTTGCCAATATTTCTACCTCAGTATTATTTAAAAGATTGTATCTGTGTTTATTAACACTAAAAATATTGCTGGTTTCTTGAAAAGAGTCAACATGCGCAGGGTAAGCCTGAAGAATTTTTGGAGACTCTTAATTACATCTTTGGCATGGTGAAAAATGAAGATCATGAAACTGTGAACTGTGAAACTGTGAACAGTAAATGTGAAAGTCTACACACTTAAACCTTGACTTGATGTTTGTAGTATGAATTCAGCTTTAATGTTCATTGCTCATGTAAAATGTTCCAATTATTTTTTTTGTTACTTTAATAGGGTACAATCGCTTTTCTTATCTCTGGTTTTCTTAGAGGCTGGTAGCTTAGAATGGTTCTCATTGTGCTTATCAATGACCTATTGATTAAAACAAGATTACAAGAATGCTTTCCCAAACTATAGCCTTTCAATTTTTCTAAGGTTAATGATACCATACTTTTTGTCGGTTTTCAATTCTATCAAGTTCTTTTAATTTTGTTAATTTAAGCCATATACTTGAGAATGAATATCAATTGTATCCAAGGGAGTGAGACTGAGAATCATGGCATAAGTGTGTATCTATACTGACATAAGCTGAACGATCATACATATAGAGATTAGTTATTAGGGTAATAACTAATGAATGAGGTCCACGCGTTGCTCTCAATCACCACACCAATCACCATGCCATGCTATTCTAGGAAGTTGTAATCTTAGAGAGCTCTATTGGTGGATTTTAAGGGATCATCAGGGTTCCACTCATTGGTTATAATCCCAATCAGTCTGCATGCAAATTGATACCAATTTCATACATGATAATAGAATTAAAAGAATTGAAAATTGTAGACAAAGTTTAGAATTTGTGGGATCATTGACCCATTTTCTTATAACTTGGATACAATAATTATTTATTTAGGATAAATATCTTCATATGTTGATTTTGAGTTGCTTAGGATTTTATATTTCAACAGGGCAACAGGGCTAATTTTAACCTCAATAAAGAGTATGAAAATGCTATTCCATATCCCCAAGAAATTGAAGATAGTGTACCCCATTCTGAGATGGACACTTCAGTTTCTTCTAATTTTCATCATGATAGCTACCAGGTGCCTGCACAGACTACAGATACAATGAGCATGAATAGTGCTCAAGCATCGGAATATGAGGATGCTGAATCAGGTGTGTTTTGAGTTTCTAATATAAAAAATTGCTAGTTATTTTTTTTTTTTGGAGCATCACAAGGGTAGTTGATATGATTGAAACCTCTAGTAAAATGCCTACCTGTAACCCCATAGATAAAGTACATTACGTAGTCAATTTTAGGGATTGGACGCTTGCCTATTCAGTAACTTCGACTCTGGGTATTCCCAAAATGATCTACGGTCTGGTTAATTCACTAATAGGCATATGAATCACTTTTTTCCCTCGTATTTTTACAATTCAATATGATACTTGATGCAGTATATAATCAACAAGCAAGTTTTGGGTTTCACTCTTTTCTTGAGTTACAGCAGCCATCAACAGAGAAGATTGATCCTAGCCTGCCTGATCGCCATGATCCTTTGTCATTTTCAAGTAAACGTGCTACTTTAGATCATGTCATTCTTATGTTCAGGCTATTTGATATAATGTTGCTATGCAATAGTTTTCTTTTGCTTCACTAAGAAAGATAACGACTTGCATAATAATGTTGACTGTTAAACTGTTAATAGGTAATTATCAACGGAAGCTGTCAGCTGTACCTGGGAGGGATTTTGTCTCACTTGCCCAAGTGGCTAAAGCTGAAGACACTAATGGTGCTGAGTTAGCATATCAACCCCAGAAACAATTTGACCTATCCTCATGGGAGGACGTCTTAGAAAATTGTACTACTGGAACTGAATCTGTGCCACAAGCTGATACTACAAGAATCATTCCTAAACAAGAATATGAAATACTGAGAGCGCATTTTACCAATGGCTTTGGTAGAAGTCAGGAGTTTGGGAATCATTTACCAGTCCAGAAAGAGTTGCAGGTAAAGGGTGATGTTATTGTGCACTACAACTTGTTTGCATTATATTTTTGGTTCAGATAAAATTGTAGTTTCTAAAATCAAAACACTTTCTCTACAATAGTTTTCAACAATGGATGAAATTAGTTAACCTTTTTCTCTTGATACAATTCATGAGTGAAATTGGCAAATTCTATTTTAGAAGTCCTACTACTATGATGGCTTTTAGTCTTCTATTTGTTTTTTGATATAAAATATCATATCATGTATTGATTATTAATATCTAGATTATATGAATTATCTGGGTGCCTGCTCTAGCTGCATTCATTTTGGAATTGCCGGACTATCCATCACATTTCAATTTAAGCATCATAGACTACGTGATAGAATCCATTATGTTTTTTATTTGTATTCAGGCTTTAACTTACCTTGTAAACAGACTTTTGAAGGTGGTGGTTCACATCTCTCAAAGTGGGGGATGGATCAGAAGTTGCATTCAGAATCAACATGTGATCTCTCTGTTAGCTTTCATGAGCAGGATCTTGTTAGTGGTGATTTAATTAACACACTGGAGCTTTTCCAACCACGGGGAGGTGATCGTCCTGTACAGAATGATAGTCAGATACAGCATTCAAGTATAGAGAACAGTATGACTCCGGAAGGGAAATCTGTCCACGCTTCTGCCATAAAGCATCATGTATTAGATCGTTCTCTATCCGAAGAAGGTCTAAAGAAACTTGATAGTTTCAGTCGATGGATGAGTAAGGAACTTGGAGATGTAAATGAGTCACATGTGCAGTCCAGTTCTGGAGCCTACTGGGATACAGTTGAAAGTGAAAATGGTATTGATGATCCCAAAATTCATTCTCAAGTTCACTCGGATACTTATGTATTGGGTCCTTCCCTCTCCCATGAACAACTGTTTAGCATCATTGATTTTTCACCCAACTGGGCATATGTAGGTTCAAAGATTAAGGTACTCTTCTACTTAGTTTGCCCATGGACTGGATGTTAGCTTTTCCCATACACAGGATGACTGAGGGATAAACTAAGTTGTAATATCTTGCTGATATTAATATATAATTCTCCAATTCTCATATGATAATTTTTTTCTCTCATTCATTCTACAATTTATCAGGTTCTGATCACGGGAAGATTCTTGAAGAGTCGAGAAGAAGCAGAAGCTTGTAAATGGTCATGTATGTTTGGGAAAGATGAAGTTCAAGCAGAGGTTATAGCTGATGGTGTTCTTCGTTGCCAGGCTCCCTCAAACAAGGCGGGCATGGTTCCTTTCTACGTTACATGTTCAGATAGGGTAGCATGTAGTGAGGTGCGTGAATTTGAATACCGAATCAGCCATAGCCAAGATGTGAATATTACCGATAATTATAACAGCAGCCCTAGTGTAGATCTTTATATGCGGTTTGGAAATTTTTTGTCTCCGAGCTCTGTCCCCTTTCCAAAATACACCAACAATATAGATGAAAATTCCCAATTGAGCAATAAACTCGGTTCATTTCTGAATGAGGATAACAATGAATGGGATCAAATATTAAAGCTTACTTTGGAAGCAGGATTTTCCTCAGAAAAGGTAAAGGAAGAACTTCTTCAGAAGCTACTAAAAGACAGGTTGTATATCTGGCTTTTGCAGAAGGCATCTGAAGGTGGAAAAGGCCCTAGTATATTAGATGAAGGTGGTCTGGGAGTGCTACATTTTGCAGCTGCTCTTGGCTATGACTGGGCCCTTGAACCCACAATAGTTGCAGGTGTAAATGTCAATTTCAGAGATGTGAATGGATGGACTGCACTTCACTGGGCGGCATCTTGTGGCAGGTGAGCAAAATGAAATTGTTTTTATGATCCTTTTCTGTCGCCTTAGATCACTGCAACACACTTAATATCGCAGGTTTGTGTTCAGATTGAGTATGATAATATACTAGCATAAGAAGTATTTGATGAAATGGAAAGAGGAAGCAAGCTAAACCCAGAAGAAGCAAGAAGCTGCTCAAAAATTGTTTAGCTTGCTAGCAAACTTTATTGGAGACAAGGAGGATTTTACTTTTTCATGATACCAGGACATCACAATAAAACCATGTCAAAAAGACATGCTATATGCTGAGAGAAAATTTAAAGTTTGTAATCTGGTTTACAGTATTATAGGGGGGACCGGTAAAATATATTTGTGCGAGTTTGTGTGTATGTGTTAGGAGCATCAAGTTCTAACTTTATTTCTGGGAATCAAACTTCATTAGCAATGTCTTAGTCCTCAGAATTTCTCTTTGATTGCCTTTTACAATTACTTATTCAACTTGTATCTTGTTCCTTTATTTTTGGAATATCAGAGAGCGCACAGTTGTGTCCCTTGTCCTTCTTGGTGCAGCTCCTGGAGCATTATCAGATCCAACTCCTAAATATCCTACAGGCAGAACACCTGCTGACCTAGCCTCTGCTAATGGACACAAAGGAATTGCTGGTTATCTTGCAGAATCTGATTTGAGTGCCCATCTTTCTTCTCTTAATCTGGATAATCAGGATAGCGACGGTGCAGGAATTTCTGGGCCAAAAGCTGTGGAGATAGTTCCTGAGCATAATGCATCTGCAATCAGTAATGGAGACTTACCATATGGGCGGTCTCTAAAAGACTCGTTAGCTGCTGTTTGTAATGCTACTCAAGCTGCTGCTCGTATTCACCAAGTCTTCAGGGTACAGTCATTCCAAAAGAAGCAGTTAAAAGAGTTTGGTGATGATAAATTTGGAATATCACATGAGCGTGCTCTTTCACTTATTGAGGTTAAGGCCCACAAGCCGGGACAACATAATGAGCCAGTGCGTGCTGCTGTAAGGATTCAAAACAAATTCCGCAGTTGGAAGGGGAGAAAAGAATTTTTGATTATCCGCCAGCGAATTGTTAAAATTCAGGTGCATACCTTTATTGCTGCTGCTCATGTAATCTTAGTGATTTTTCTTCGAACATCTGTGTACCTTGACTTTCTCAAAGAAGTGCTTGAATTCTAACCATTACCTTTTCTGGTGAAAGGCCCATGTAAGGGGCCACCAGGTCAGGAAAAACTATAGAAAGATAACATGGTCTGTAGGAATTGTGGAGAAAATCATCTTGCGTTGGAGAAGGAAAGGAAGTGGTTTGCGCGGATTCAAATCAGAAGCACTTATTGAGGGACCCAGCAAACAAGATACACCCTTAAAAGAGGATGACTATGATTTCTTTAAAGAAGGCAGAAAGCAAACAGAAGCAAGATCACAAATAGCACTTGCAAGGGTGAAATCCATGCACCAGTACCCAGAGGCTAGAGATCAATATCGGCGGCTGCTAAATGCTGTCACTGAGATCCAAGAGACTAAGGTAATGGAGATGTTTCATTTTCTTCCCCTGGTGGATATTTTTTGTCATAGATGTGTACTCAAGTATTTTTTTTGTTTTTTTTTCTCAAAGAAGTGCTTACTCTTCATGATTGTTTGCTGAATTGTGTTTTTGTGCATCAACTTTTTTCTTTGACATGCATTTAAAATCCAAATGAATTGTGGATATGCAAATTACAGAGAGATTGCTGCCTAAATCTGTGAACTTGCAGTTAGTTACTGTGAAAGTTCTCGTAGATGAAACATCATTCTAACTGCTTGCATCAAATGATGACTGATGAGCATTTGATATTAAAGACTGGGAATATGTTTGATTACTTGTGCAAAGGAGTAGAGATCTAGCTTCTTGATATCTTATTTTGATATGAGAACCATATTCTTTGGTGTAATTGAACTACAACCCAAATAAATTTGAATGATTGCTTGGCTTATTACTTTGTTTGATACACTATATCACTCTTATTGACTTCATGATGTATAAATTTGTCCTTTTGTTTTTCATTTATAAATTAAATGATCGCTTGTATAATTTTTTTTTAATATGCTACATCATTCTGAATGACTTCTCAATTCATGATTTATAAATTGTCACTTCATTTTGCAGATTGTTTCCAACCGCATGAACAATTCTGAAGCAATATCTGAGTTTGATGACTTGATTGATCTTGAAGCACTATTGGATGTTGACACTTTCATGCCTACAGCTTCGTGAGCCAATCTCTGGTTCATTATTATTCTCTTTAGCTGTACATTTGTAAATGTCCATATTGAATATCGATTCTTATGATTATTAATCTTAAATAGTTGCATCAATGGAAACAATTGAAGTTTATTTACTTCCTGCCATGAGAAATGTGCCATTTTATCATAGTAAAGAACTAATCAAAAGAATGAAGGTATATTGCTGAGCCAGCTTCAATGTATCATTCGGGGGACTTTGGCACTGAGCCTTTCCGACATCTTAATCTTCATAATCTTATACCAATTTACAGATTATGCACGTGTAGTTTTAGGCTCGGTTTATTTCATGAAAAAAATAATCTGTTTCTGGAAATCATTTGGAGAAAATTATTTATTTATTTTATGGTTGCAATACTAAAAATTACTTTGCATTTTCTTCTGACGTTTGGAGTTTGTTGAAAAATATTTAAAATGAGAAGTGAACTTTTAATTTGAAAATTATTAAGCCCTCGTACTTTTCAGTATCATCAAATACCATCCAAGGCTTAAAATGTAAAAGGCTTGTGATAAACGTTTTATTTATTTATTTATTTATTTTTTTATGTTTTCATTTAATTATTTAAATTATATTTTATTTTAATATTATAATAATATTTTTATTAAAAAAATATATTAAAAATAAAAATAATATTTAAGAGATGTAAAATATGAAAAAATTAAAAAAATTGATCGGAATGATTAGAAAAATTAAAAGAGCGTGGGTGAAGATTTTTCTTTTTTAATAATGCATTTTGCAATTACCAATTATATAGTATAACAATGAATCTAACTAGAAGAAATGGCAAACTATTTGAGATGACAAGTGAAAATTATTTTATATTTTATGATGAATATTGAGAATTATTTTTATTTCTACTATCTCTCATTTTATTTACTTCTTCTTCTTTCATCTTCATTTTATTTTTACATGAAAATAAAAAAATAAAAAAAAAAATTAAATGGCCTCCCGTGAAAATGTGCTATGAATTATTGGTATTAAAAAGTAGAAACCATTTCTACAAAAAGAAAACAATCTAACAAGGCATTTCAAGTTTTGGTATGCAGAAGATGGCAAAACACAACTTGAAACCTGTATTTTCCTATTTTTAGGTATTAAGTTTTTATAATTTTTTTTTTTTTTTATTAATTAAACCCTCTAACTTCTTTTGTGACAAGACTAATGAGAATGAATTACACCTGCTTCATTTTCTTATTTTTAGGTGTTGACTTTTTGTAGTTTTCTTTTTATCCATTAAACTCTTATTTTTATTTTTCTGACACATTAAATTATTTTTTTTCGGAACTAATGAGAATGAATTAGAGACAAGTAAAAAGATATGAAAGAGCTAACTGGGACTGATTTTAGTGACATGAAAAATAAAAAATTAAAATTAAAAGTAGAAATTAAAAAAAATGAAACTGTTTTTACAGCGCTCAAATTAAAAACAAAAAAAATAAAAAAAATAGAAAAGCATAAATTAAAAAAAATAGAAAAAAGAAAAAAAAGGCACCGTTCCACAAATCCTCTTCCTCTATTTCCCATTGCCGCCACCACTTCCCCTTTCCTTATATTGCTCATCACCACATCTGCAAAAGAGAGTTTCTTGATTCATAATGCAAATGGAAACAAATAAACCAACAAGCCCAAAGAAGATGACCAAAACCACTCTCCTCGACTTGATTGTGGTGGCATGTGGAGTCGGCACCAACCGAGACGCCGTAGCAGCAGCCACCGCAAGAGTCGCCCCTGGCTTCGCATTTGATCTCACCCAACCGAACATAGAAGGCAAGTGAATTGAGTCATGTCTGGTAAGACTTATCACCCAAAAACTGAAACTGGGAGAGCTTTAAGGATTATGTGGAGTCCTCTAAAACGACATCGTTTTGAGAGAGGGGAAGATTAGAGTGATGATGTTGGTGGGATTTAACAGATAATGGAGAATAATGAGGGGACGGTGACATGGAAGAATCGGACTCATTGAGGATTTCGTCAAGTGAGCGGTGAGGGACAACGGTGTCGTCGTCGTCATCGGAGTGCAAATTGAGGAAAGAGTGGCTTAGAACAGGCGGTGAGCTTCTTACCTATGTTTTGGTATTCTTGATTCACAGGTTCACCAATGTTCCATAATGTTTTCTTCGTTTCATGCCAAGTCAATTTGCTTCTTTCTGTTGAGTAAATCTTACCTACATCGCTGCTTGCTTGCTTCGTGGACCAAATACAAGAACAAATTTATGGTGTACTCTGTTCAAGAACATGGTCTGGTTCGTTCTTAGGCTGCATCAACAGATCTGCTAAAGAACCCTTTTTGGATTTCTAATTTCTTTGATTGATCAAGTTTATCCCTTTGTTTTTCATGTGGGTATGTTGCGTTAAAGGTGTATATGCATGGTGGTGGGGTAGAAGACTCATAGTGTGACAATATGGTGACAAGCGGATGTCGGCGGCAAATTGGGAGGCAGAGATGGTAGGGGAAGCGACAGGAGGCAGAGCTGAGAGAGAAGACTAGGTGGAGGGGGTTTCAATTGAGATGGGATAAATTGAATTTGAGTGCTGTAAAAACGGTGTCGTTTTTTTTTAATTTCTACTTCTTTTTGTTTTCATTTATCATGTCACTAAAATCAGTTCCAACCAACTCTTTCATATCTCTTTACAAGCTTTTAACGCTTATGCAGTTTATTCCCGTTAATTTTTATAAAAAAGAAAATTTAATGTTTCAAAAAATAAAAGAATTTAAATGATAAAAAGTGAATTATAAAAAATTAATAACTAAAAATATAAAAAATTTTGGGATGTATTTTTCCGTAGAAAAAGCCATACCTGATGTTAATGCATCATCACAGTGAAGTAAATATAATGGTTGTTAAAATTGGTCTAAATCAGCTAGTTGAATTTAAAAAGTTTTGAATCGAATTAGAGATTTGGTCGATTAATTTTAGTCGAATTTATTAAATTAAATTGATTTTTTAATTCTGATGGGTTAATTTTTTTTTTTAATTTTTAATCAGAATACGCCATTTTGGATTAAAATCATATTATTCTTGAAATTTTTTTAATAAATCTTTATGTTTAAAGAAATTTAAACTCAAAACCTTCTAAAGATTTTCTAAAATTCTTTCCACTATATTAAAAACAAGTTTTGTTAATATTTTTCAAATTTAATATTTATAATTATCAGATAATTTAATTAATTAATAAATTATATTATTAGTTTTTTAAGATAATTAAACCCATTAAATTTAATGTACCCTTAAAATATAAATATATATATGTTCGTGATTTAAAATTTTATTTTAATTATTATTTAATTTATTTATAAACTAATGTGTATTAATTTATTTATTTTATATAAATATATTTTATTTATCATATTTTTAACATGTAATATAATTATAATATATTTTATATTTAATTTAATTATAATTTAACTCTTTGTTAAATTTTTTTAATGGCGAAACTATCTAAATATTAAAAAAGTAGAAAATAATTAGTATAATGTATGAGTAAAATTTTATTCGTATAACAATATATGATATAAAAAAAAATATTTTTTATAATTTTATATAAAATTAATTATGATAATTTTTATTTTTATAATAATTAATTATTATTATATTATTAGTTTAAATTTAATTAAATTATTTTTCTATTATATAACAGAAAAAAATAAATTAATATATTTTTTTTTATTATATAATATTAAATTTTATTATTTTCAATTTTATTTCGGTGTAACCTAGATTTAACCTATGTTTCTCCATTTTTCATTGGTTCTCTGATTAATCCAGTTACGAGAACATTGATAAATATATATAAAAAATAAAAACAAAATCTAAAAAATTGCTTGCTGTGTGTGTATTTAATTTTCAAGAAAAAAAAATTAGACTTGACCCTTTGAATTTGACACATACACAGAAAGTGAATCTTATTCTTACCGCTTAAAAAAAAAAACTTTTTTTTTACGGTTTTGATTTGATAAATTTTTATTTTATTTATCTATTTTCATGTAAAAAAAAAAAAGGTGAATATGAAAGAAGAAAACGAAGTAATTGAAGAGATAAAAGTATCGTAATCTGCAAAAATATTAATTTTTTATATTTTTGTTAAAATAATTTCCATTTCCTTTACCATATTTTAAATGATTTAACATTTTAATTAAAAATTTTAATTGGTATCACTTTTATTCAATACAAATTTTTTATTTATTATAATACAGAGGAAGTATAACTTTTGCTACTTAGAAAGAAAAAACAAAATGTAATGTATAGGATTTGAGGCCACTTACGAGTGCACCCTTATTTTTTGCCTTGGCTTTGGCAAATGAGGCAAAATCCAGAAACCCAAGTTAGAAATTATATCCAACCAAAACTACACGTGCCAAATAGTTTGATGAATTTACAAGCTATGAAATGGGAATGCATGCCTGCTTTGCAGTACAACTTATAAAAATGCATATTTACCCTTCCATACATATCAAAATATTTTGGTTGAACAGACTCTCGTTTCTCAAAAAGATTTGAAAAATGTTTACAATAGAATTCGCAAAAGCTAACACAACTCCGAGAAATTCCAATTGGATCCATTTCTAATGTTTGATTAAACGTACTCAACCAAGAAGAATACATAGTGTCTCTGTGAAATTTCCTCGCACCATATACACTGATCTTCTTTCTTCTTATTCTAATGAGCAAAAAAAAAAAAAAAAAAAAGGACAGTGTGCTTCCACCATCCACTGTACATGGAAACAACCCAAGTATACATTTTTTTCACAACCCATATCATTATCTGAAACGTTAAGATTTGAGAGCTCTTCCCACAGGTTGAAGGAAGACGGGGAAAAGAAAAAACAATAATGACAGAAAAGTTAAGGAAAGATGATTCCAGTCCAAATGATTAAAATACCTACTCGTAAAAACCAATCTCAACTTTTGCTACTAGCACCAAGGCTCTCATAAAACAAGATGTACCCGTGATCCGTATTACTTGAATATTCCTGCGCTGACCCAAAAAATGTTTGCACAGCAGACTCATCAATCATCTCCACATTTTCGTCATCAAAAAATAGCCAGTGATTATGGCTTTTCACAAGGCTAACATAGTGTCCATGATTGGGCCCACTTCCAACATGAACAACTACTGCAAATAATGAGTATTCAATATCTGCATCTTCCATTGTGTTGCTCAGCTTCAACTCAAGTGGGAAGACAACTCGATAAGATAGCTTCTTGTAACGACCCAGCTGCTCAATGTATTTGAACCTCTTTAGGTGGATGACCAAGATGTGAGGGGGTTTCTTTATCTTCATCCTCTTCTGGGCTTCTTGCAAACTGCAAGCGGAAAAAAAGATTTATCATTAACTTTTTTTTTTTTTTTGTGAAAAATTATCATTAACTAAGTGAACGTTGTCTGCTTGGTCATTGGTCCAACATATCAAAAATACCACAACCATTGTAATTGATGATTGCAGTTCCCAACATATCAGAAATACCGCAACCACTGTAATTGATGATTGCAGTTCAAACAATCATCCAAACTTTCAAGAATATATAAAATTACATTCCACAAATAAACACGGGCTATCTAGAGCACAATAAGATTGTCTATTCTAGCGGAATGGCACCAACATTTTTCTAATGTATATTTGAAGGGAAGGGATATCTACATTTGTTGTGTGTACAAAAGGTACATAGCAGAGCAGACTACTAACAAAGGTAATCTGTTCTGTTAGTCATCTTACACTGATCTAGTTTGTAATCTCTGTCCTCAGACATTCCACAGAGACTAAAAAATTAGATGAAAAAGTGCAAGGTACTTCTTGTGTGCACCCGGTAGCAGCAGGCCCAGTACAACTAATGATCTCCTCCTTGACAGGACTTCTAATATTTTAATGACATTCTTAGCAAATGCTAACTGATCCCTCGATCGAATGCTTGGGATCGAATGCTTGGGCTTTGTCTTGGTAATTCTTTAGCTGAAATAATTGCCAACTATACACAATATCCTAATCAAATGCAATAAACACGTTTGTTTGACTTCTTTATGTTCCTTGACAAACATTAAAAATCTCGAAAAAGGCAATTAGATAAACAATGGGCAAATAAACTGCTTCATTTAAATATTGATATGAGGTATGCTGTCAAATATCAGTCCCCTTTGTGCACCTTATTTGCAAATAAGCATAACTATTACTGCTCCTACAGGTTACCTCTTTCTCAAGCATTTTTGCAACAAACTTTTACCTTTGCGGAAAGGGTTCAATTAAGAATTACAAATGAATTATTCAGAGAATCAGGATATTAGGCTAGTAGCACAATGATCAAATACCTGTTAGACGATGCAATAAATTAGGTTTCAATACTTGACACCCTCAAACCCTCCTAAAATTTTTCCAATGTACACAGAGGAAAGAGAGGAGACTGTTGAAATGTTTGTAGTGCTAATCTAACCCATTCAGGAATCATTCCCAGCAACATAACCTTCATTTGTTTGCTTTAAAAATTTCTTTTTTTAGGAACTATTTGGGGAAAAAACACACGGCATACTTTAAGTATCTTTTATGTAACTTGCTTTTCATGGAAAATGAAGAACAAAGTTTTCAAGCTGAAGAAGAAATCATAATAAATCGCATACTCATACATACATACATATATATATATATATCTAGATAGATAGATAGATAATCTCGTACATTACTCCCTAAAGCAAGAAATAAAGTTCTAGCCAGTGAAACCACAGACTAAATAATTCCGGGCAAGACTCTGAATACACTGTATTGTACAAACTATTAAAAACCGCACTAGAAGGTTAATTTCATGCAACGGAAAAATTATTTTATGACAACTAACAACAAACAGAGGTAATAAATACCAAAACAATTGAACAAAAAAAGCCTACCTGCAGCACTTGTCACAGAAAAACTTATCCTCTGCATTTAAAGTCTCTGTGGAGCTAAAATTTTTCAAACAGCTTGTTATTGAACTGTTCTGTTCAATATCAAGGCTCAAGTCAAAAAATGTTTCATCTCTTGCAGTAACTGTCTCACATTGCAGACACCTTGTCTCATTGGTCAGAATTCCCTGATCCAAACATTAATAAGAAATCATGAGATGCTGCTTTTTCTTTCATTCTTCGTTTTTTTTTTTTTCTCCCAGGAGGAGAGATAGGAGAGGAGAAAGGAAATGGGAGGTGCCAGGGAATAAGACAATTACCATCACCATATAACAACGTAAAAGCAAGAAACTAATGTGCTGCTAATGAAGCATACTTAAAGTATTTAAGAATTTAACTATGCAGATAATTTACAACAAAAAAATAATAATAATAAATGAGAAGATATAAATTGGTAAAGTAACCTGAAAATTTTTGTGCACCCAAGTCACCAAAGGCTCCTTTGCAACGCCATTTGCCTGAGCATGCTTTGGCCCATTTGCAGTCTTTTCAGGTGGGGATGAAGTTTCCTGATCACTTTTTGCCGCTTGGGCTTCCTTCTCCAGTATGTCAACAAGTTCATTTAGCAAAAAATTCAAAAATTCATGAGCATCCTGCATGATAAAAAGACAGATAAATATTTATTCACCTGCAAAGTTTTATTAGTGTAATGCAAATTTATATGCCAAACTGACCCCCCAAACCCATTAACCATTGTGAATGAACATATACCTGGTGCATATAGCTGCGGAAAAGCTCATTTTGTTTTTTCAATCTCTGTACGAAACGCTTTGGAGCAATTACACCTGTTTTCTTCTTCTGCGAACTTATCTACACATAAGAATAATCACAGTTGGCCACTGCAGCACAGATGAAACAGTAAAAAAGTTTTTTGCTCCCTTATCCAGTTAGTCAGTCAGTAGAAAGTGCATATATGCACATCACAAAACATGCGAATGAAAAAAATAGTACCAAGCAAGGAGTTTCTATTTCATAAAAGTTAGAGAAATATAAATTGCAAATAAAATACAAAGAAAATTGCGAGGTGCTTTAAATGAAAGGAAAACAACACTTAGGTGGGGAAAAAATCCAACAGCAGCATCCAAATATATTATTAAAGCCATTGCCAGTAAAACCCAAGATAATCGAAATATTGAGAATCACCTAGCATTGGCTTTCTCAATGTCTTAAGACAACAACATTTAAACTAATGCTACATGGATGTGGATGAAAAGAGGAACAAACCTATATAGTTATCTGATGCTACCTATGCAGGAAATGAAACTTTGGAGAGGCAAATAACAGGAAACAGCATTTAATCCCATGCATCACATGACAAGGAAAACGCTAAGAGAGGATACAGATACCATCCATTCAAACACTGCACATAAAATTATATTTTTTCCCCTCTTTTTCTGCACAACAAATATGAAGGATGGACCAAAGATTTGTAGTTAAAATTGATTAAAAGAAGAAAAAAAATCCTAGGATCCTAGTCTCTATGCTCTTTAATACTAGTACATCAATCTCTTACCTATCTTTGAGATAAGAGTTCAACAAATCATTTATCAAAATGTCATCTCAAGTAATCATAATGACATCCCAAATAAAATAAAAAGAAAAAGAAAAGAAAACATGAAAAATACCTAAATGAAAACATGTGAAGAAACAGGGGAATAGGTAAGGAAGTAAACACATCAAATTGTTGCTCGCATAACATTATTATAACAGAATTATATAGCACAAAAACTTATAGAAAGCAGAAGGGGAACATTATGAGCATTTAAAAGAGAAGAAAGAAACGAACTCCATGGTGAATCTGACATGATCTAACACCCCGAAAAGACATCTAAACATTCATACATGGAATGGTAACCTGCGTAAATAAGTCGGCCAAGCATGTCAAGAGATTCTCTTCAGCATCCCCAGTACTTTTATTATTTGCATAGTATTCAAGTAATTGTTCCCGAAATGGTACACAAAAATAAAGTGCCTGAAATGAAAAGAGAAAACCAGAAGTAAGAAGCGATGAAGTAACAATAGGCAACAATTTGAAACATACTGGACAAGAATCCATTTTGGATTAGTGATTAATTCAGACCTAAAATCACATTGAAAGACACTTTTCAAGAAGTTGAAACATATCTTAGTGAAGACAATATTATTGTGCTGATTTGATAAACTGAAAATATTTATAACTAACAACAGGTTAGAATTTTTAACAGAATCTTGAGAAGTGTGAGAATAATAAATCCTTCAAAAGGACAATGTAAAGAATTTGCACATACATGCATGAGCAAGTACACAGCGTTAATTGAACTGACCATAGAAAACACATGATTCCCAACTAAAACCTATAAATCTAATTCAAACAATTCAATTGCTAATATCACATAGTAAGCTTGAACACTTCAAAGTAACCATACAAATTACAATAATCTCTAATCACTAATTAATTTTTTATTAAACCAGAAATTAACTGATTACACACATAATTTTTAGGTTAAAATTTATATGAAACACACCTACCAAGTTCAAATTTTCTTGATTTTTAGTTATTAACGTTAAATCCCAAAATAAATTTCCATTTCTATACAAACAATCAATCACTTCAAAAAAAAAAAGGTCAACATCTCACAAATTAAAAAGCTTTAAAATGATCTGATAAAACAAAACCATACAATTAGCACAAAAACGATAATTAATAACTTAAAAAGAAAAATTATCAAAATCGAGAGATTAATTAAAAAAAAAAACCTGCAAAACGCTGTTACAGTAGCAAGTGTTGCCAAAATTCTCGAGACCAAAGTATCGCTCGCCTTCAGGGAACTGGTCGCCAAGAGCTTTCTCAAGTTTTGAACCTGCAGCGCCCATTAGTGCATCGATTGATTTGACTCAGATCTCTCTATATTTGTATTTCTACCAAGTCCGATTCAACTCAGCGATTCAACAATTTCCATCAACCACTCGTCGCTGTCTCGACTCTCTCTGTTTCGTTATGGTTTTGGATTAATTTGAGGGTTTGTTTCGTTCTGGTTTTTGGATTGATTTTAGGGTTTGTTTGGGAACTGAGAAAATAAAAATTTCTTTTTTCGCAGGAAAATGAGAGCGAGGGTTTGTTTCCTTGTCATAGAAAATGAAAAATATTATGAACAAGGAAACGATTTTCTCTCTTTTTTTTTTTAAATTTACTTATAAATATATATATATATATTAAGTGGTAATCTTTGACCCGATTGGCACCCGCCAGAAAATTAGGATTAAAATTTGATTCTAACTTGATCAAAAATTTGAATCCAATCCGATCCGAGAAAAAAAAAAAATATCGTCAATTCAATCTAGTAACAGTTAATCAAAATTGATTAAGTTATTTTTTATCTGAATGAATCAATAAGACTCATTCGATAATATTTAATATTTAGAAAATCGTCAAATAAAATACGTCTCAAGTCGGAATAACACAAGTGAATTAGCATCAAATTTATTGTTAAAAATAAATTGAGTCAAATTTTTAATAATATATATTGTCAATTTATTATCCAATTTACTGTTTAATATCAATTTTTTTTACATAAATAATATTTATATATTTAATATAAAAATAAACTTAATTATTATTAATATCTTATTGTATCGATAAAAATTAAAAATTATTTATAAAATATCAAATTTATTTTATTTTAACTATTATAAATAAATATATTATATTTTTAAAATTTATTTAACTATGTTTATTTTATAGCATTATTATTAGGAGTAAATATTCAGTCATTAATCAAATTATTAAATAATTAAATAAATTAAACTTAGATTTTAATGTGTGTTTAGTATAATTTTTTCTTGCAGTTATTAATTTTTTTATTTTCAATAGTTATTTTAAATTTGTTTGATTAATTGTAACTGTTAGTTATTTGATAATCAAATAATTATTGTTTATAAAAGTTTTAATTTGAAATTTTTTTTAAAAAAAAAATCATATTTATTTAAATAAAAAGACTAAATTATTCTTTTAAAATAAAATTTAAATAAAAAAATAAATATTAATATTTATCCTATTTGATTATTAAATATATTAACAGTTAATAACTAACCACTAATAATAATTTTATGAAATACTTATAATAATTAACTATCAGCTAATAATTATTATCAACAGTTGATACAACTAGTTAAATCAAACGAAATCTTAAAGAATCAAACTAATTTATAAAATTAATTGAATCAATCCAAATTGATATTTTTATTAGGTTAATTAAATTAAACCAAATCAATATATTTCAGTTCAATAATTTAATTAATTTAGTATATATATATATATATATATATAATTTGATCAGTTTAATTTTTTTTATATAAATCGAATCGATTTGAATTGGAAAAATAATCTAATTGAGTTGACTAAATTAAATTTAGTTTGGACCAATTTTTAATTTTTTCATTTTTTTCTCACCCCTAATTATCATCTTAAAATTTAAAATTTTCTTAAAATTTTTAAATTACGTGCTATAATTAAAAAAATATTGATATTATAATATATTAGAATTATTCAGTTTAATTATTTAATTATTATATTATTATATGTGTAGCCTTTGAAAGATATTTATTTATTATGTTATAATATTTTGTGTATAGAAATTATATATATGATAATAGATTTTAAAATTTTATTTTTTTAATTAAATTATATATATGATATTTAAAAATTATAATGTTTATTTTTATTATTAAATTTTAAAATATTATATATAAAAAAAATTAACTTTTATATAAAAAAAAATTATCATCATCCAACTTGTTCTGAAAATATATATTTAAAATTAAATTAAAAAAGTGACTCGAATTCCCTCCCAAATATTTTCTAATCATTAACTCGATGGTTCACTCAAAATTCAAATACAATCAATAGTGATCCAACCTTCGAAAATAGCCTTAAACCGAAATGATCTGATATGACTCTATCACCTTTATAAATATATTTAAGAAGAAAATAAATTAAAGAGCACTAACGTTGCTCCACTATTTGTTGGTGTCATAATTGTTGAAATCGGATCAAATCAATTAATCGAACTGAAAAAATTAAGAATCGAACTAAAAATCGATTCGATCAGTTTTTATTTATCCGTTTTTAAAAAATTAGTTAAAAATAAATGAATCGGTCGAACTAAATTAATTTTTTTAGTTTGAGTGGATTAATTTTTTTTAATTTTTTTTATTTTTAATCAAAAATCATTTTTGTCAAGTAAAAAGAGCGTCATTTTGAGTTAAAAAAAATTAAGAGAATTTCAGTAATTTCATTTAATTTTATCTCACGTCAAGACTTATCCCACGCTAAAATCATAACTCTATTACATATTATTCTATTGTATGTTTGAGTAAGTAAATGCCTATAACTTATTATATATATATTACTTTTAATTTAATATGATTGGATTGACATCATAAAAAATATAATTTTATATAAATTCTTCATTTAATCATAATTGCATTATATTTATTTTCATCTCATATATAATAAATGTCAAATTATATATACATATATATGTATATCGATTTTTTTTATTTAATCGGTTTAATTTCTATTGAATGTCTGATTCTCTTATTTTTTATCTTTATCGATTTTTTAACCGATCTAATTTTAAAAATATTGGTTGTTGCCACTCCACTCCAAGTCACGTGCACGTGCTCCAAACTACCAAAGTAAAAGAATAGGAACAGGTAAAATAAAAATAAAAAAAAACCTTGAATTTTTTACTATGAAAGTATTTTTTTTTCATTAATAATAAATAATTTAAAATTTTATTTCATAAAATTCATAAATAATTGTAAATCAAAATTAATTTTACAACACCATTAAGAAAATTAAAAAATACTATACATTAAATAATAGATAAATTTTGAATATAACAGTATATATACATAACCAAATAATATGAAAATTTTGAATTGAATTGGAATAGTACTTAAATTGTGTTTAGATGAAGTTAAGTCCAATATAAATAAAATGTAAAAATTTAAATATGATTATTGTTGATTGATAACACTCAAATAAATTTATGAAAAAATATTAAATTAAAAATATTTTTGAGATAGAACAAATAAATAAATATTTTCTTTTTAATTTGCAAATTTAACAATTAGTATAAAATGATATTTTTCATATATAAAAATGTAAATTTTCTCAAAATTAAAATAAAAGAGAGAAAATTAATAATATTAAAAAAATATCAAGTACTGGTTGGCTCATGTTATTAATGGAGAAATTAACAACATTAGTCAGAGAAATCTAAATGATCCAAATTAAAAAATAAAATTTTTAATTGCACTACTAAAAAGAGAAATGGCCTAATATAACAATTGGTAAAAATTTATTTATTTATTTATTACATTTGCCCTAAAGGAATGAAGAAAAAAATTGTTGGTTATTTAGTGAAATAATAACTAAGAGCTATAAATTTATTGAAAATTTTCTAGCTTTTTTTTAATACTTGAAACTAACTCAACAAGAGAATAAAAATAGTTGAATTTAAGTAAATTTAAAATATTAATTAAGAGTAGTCTTGTCTCTTGACAAGTTTTTTCTTTTTCTTGTGGCTTTTTTCTTTCTATAGCCATGGCGGTGGACAATTCTGAAAGTAAAGTCTCTTTGATGAACTTTATGCGAAGCTGCCATAAAAAAAATAAAAATAAGGTGGGTTGAAATTAGCAGTAGAGGATTTTGGCATGATTAATACCAATTTAAAATAGTGTTTGGTTGGTCGTTTCCTCTATGATAATGTGATACCATGAAAAATACATGGGTGTCTATCTAGCGTCATGTCAAAGGGGTTTGCATCAAAGTGATCCATCCATCATTTTTTTTTTTCGGCTGTTCACGAGGTTGATATGTCTAGAGTTCTTTCTGTAAATATTAATATCACAATACTCCTAAAAGTTCACTAGAACTGAGTGTACCACCCAAATTAAATACAATAGATTTTTAGGAATTTCACCCTATACACGCTGAGTTACAACTCAGATTTTTACTCTCAATAACAGAAATAGAGATTTCTAAGTATCTCTAAACTTATATAAGACTACTCAAATGATATATAATGAAGTATGAATAGCTAAAACTACTAAAAGTTAGTAAGAACTCTAAGAATAAAGAAGTAAAGCTCAAAGAGTTCAAAAAATTTAAAAAACAGAGTATGAACTATAACAATTTGATTTCTCTTAAGATATGTGCTTCTCTTGTTGTTTGAATTTCAAATCTTCATTTATTTATAGTCTTCAATGAATGGTGATTAAATGTAACTATTTTGGTTGCATTAAATGCAAGATTTGTCTCCAAATCTTTTTTCCAACGACTATATTTAAAAACATATCAGACGTGATGTTGACAAATAACCACCGATTTACGGGCGTGATTAGTACTCACGGTCGTGAAGATGATTTTTCACGGGCTTGAATAAAATTTCGTGGCCTTGAAATTTTCTGCGCCAATTTTAATTTTTCAAACCATTATTAGGTGTGAAAAATAATCACGAGTGTGATAGTGATTCACAGGCTTGAGTAAATTTTCACGGGCTTGAGAAATCTTTTTGTGTCTCTAAGCCAAAAATCATTCTTAAATCAATTACGGGCGTGAAGACAAGTAACGGTCGTGAAACTCATTCACGGCCTTGAACAAATGTACACGGGCTTGAAGATCATTTCTGAGTAAATTTCTTATTTTGACTTCAATCTATTCATAGGCGTTATACATATTCACGGACGTGAATCCCTATTTTTAAATAAACACTTAAACACAAGTTAAAAAATCATTTGTAATATATTATTTAATTAACACTTTGTTTTGGTTTAAATTACATCGTCAAAATCATTATAGAGTCAACATTCTCCCCCTTTTTTATAATGACAAAATAATGTGCACAAAATTTAAATAAGCAAGATAAATATTGAATACTCCCCCTGAGTTTATACTCCCCTTAATTGAATAAACATGTTCATCGCCCCTTTTTATTAACAATAAAAAAGGTTTTCTTCACTTGAATATGAACATACTAAAACCTTAAGAAGAATAAACTGAAAATTTCATAACAAACTAGTATTACATTCAATAAACATCAAAATATGAAATGTGCCAATCATATGAACATAATCATGATAACATAAACAAAGATTTGGCAAATAGGATTATGAGGAAGGGGGAATGGAAGAGTCATCGGGTGGGTTACTTCCAAGAGATAATGCATTGTGAAGACTATCCACTGATTATTTCAGCTCTTTTTTATTTGCTTCAAGTCGATCCAGTAGAGATATAACTTTGTTCTCCAAAGAGTCAAACCTAGTGTTGAGCCTAGCTAAATGCTCTAACACTTGGTTCTGAAAAGACTCTGTTGAACTAGATGGTTGAAAGCTGGATTGAGATACTGCCGAAGGGGATTGTGAGAATGTTTGCGAGAACGTTTCTGAGATGGTTCATCAAACATTGTAGCTAGCTCTTCATCAGACTCATCATTCTTCTAATCATCTCCATTCGTAGTGGTTAAAGCCCATCCATCACCAACTTTTTTCGCAATTCCCATATCGCAAAAGGTTGATATGTCCAGATAATCCTTAGGAGTGAGAGGAACGTTGAATTTTGGATTATGAGAAATACCAAAGTGAATGGCAATCCTAGTCACATACATACCAAGAAGTAGTTTGCCTTTAACTTTTAAGCTCATATTTTCTAATGCATCCACAAACCACCTAAAAACATCCACATCGACTCCTTGACGCAAATAATCCAAAACAAATAGCTCCTTGCGACTTACAGCTCCATTGTTGTCTCCTCTAGCAAAAATCGAGTAGGTGAGAAACCGATGTTAAATTTGAAGAGCAGGGTCATGAATCTTAGAAACTTTTGCAGTCCGAACATCAAACTGAGCAATACCATTCAATGCTTCCCAAACCGGGGAAGGATCCTGATGGTACCATTCATTCATTTTTGGGCTTCATGATCACAATCTTATCTATGAATTTTGTAGGAATCGTATGCCCTTCTTCAATCATATCCCATAAGTTAATGCCACCACTATCCATGAAGATTTCCATATGATTTTTCCAATATGGATAGTCGGTACCATCAAAATAGGGTGATCTCAAGGTTGAACCTTCTTCAACTATATCCGATTTTCTAGTTGTCATGATTTTTGTTCCAAGATGGTTAAATCTTTAATAAAAGTGGAAATAAAACTCTGATACCAATAGAAAGTCCCTTTGACAACCAAGAGAGGGGTGAATAGATTGTTTGACAAATTAAGGGCAAATTAAAAATTAATAAGATGAAGAAAGGAAGAGAGAAATGAACCACCATAATTTTATAGTGCTTCGGCCAACACTTGTCTACGGCCACTCCTCAATATAACACTTTAGCATTTTACTTGATCCTTTTGCGGGTGCAAGATCAAATCCAAATGTTTAGGCTCACACTTCAAACCTTTGCAAAGTACTTTATCAAAGGTTCACACTCAAACATATATAAATGTTTTACTAATGCTCACACTCAAACCCTTAAAAATTACAAAAGATGAGAAGAAGAAAATTTCCTTTTACTTTTTCTCAACTCTCAGACAATAAATGAGTCTTAACCAACTCAAAGATTTACAACTAATAGCTCACAAAAAATGATTTTATAATAAATAAGTTTTTCAAGTCATAAATATGAATGATTTGGTGCAATAACTCAATAATAAGTTCTCAATTGTTGTTCTCTCTTTTTTTAAACTTCTCAGCAACTCATATTTATAGCTTTGGATGAAATATAGCCGTTTGGTTTCATTTAATGTCAATTAATGTAATTGACAGCTTTTCTAACTGCTAGTTTTTTTTGTTATTTTTCCATAGTAGCAGGGCTGCATAAACATAACGGGGGGTGACTTATCATGTAGCGGGGGTTACTTAACGTGTAACGGGGACTACTTTTCTAGTATATCAGACTTTTGCCTTTTGTATCCATTAATAGCAGAGTTACCTAATTAGTAGCGGGCGCTACTTAACTTATTTTCCAAACTTGAGCTACTGAACCTTTTCAGTAGCGGGGGCTACTTATTTAGTAGCGACTGTGACTTTAAGTAGCGGATGCGACTTATTTTATAGCGACTGTTACTTTCCTGTAACCAACAACTTGAATTTTAATTTGTTATATTTCTCAAATATGCTCCCTCTTAGCATATATATTTTTTTAAATGTGTTACTTATGATTAATCATTTGTCATGATTTCTCATGCCTTGATCATCTCAAATAAATTGTTAACATAATTAACATAATCAACATATTTTATTATCATTAAAATCAATATCAAACCCAAAAAATCCAACACTATTCCTAATAAATCGAGCCAATTCAAAACCTCTTTCTATATTTTCAAAAACTTTATGAGCAAGTTTTCTAATCTTAATAATCATTGTTGTAAATTAACTTCTTTTATCAAATCAATTAAAAAATAAAATAGTAAAGGTTTGTTGCTCACATAATAGAACGAAATTTTTTAACAAATAGCTATTGGGCATTTATTTTTGCCAACTCATATCCATCAAATTTCTCAAAGTGAGACTCATAAAAAAAATTCCACAATACATATATTTTATGACATATTTAATCAATTTTGAAAGATAATTAAATATCAATATTAAAAATTTATAAAAAAAACTAATATGTGATAAATTATATCATTTATAAATAAAAACCAAAAAAGAGAAAAAACCAACATTAATGCCTGTTAATAATTTTCTTTAAGGATATTCATCTTTTAACTTCATTTATTTTTTAAGAGATTAATAATAAAAAATTTTCAATTAATACAAAAATGAATTATTAATTTTTTAAGAATATGTTATTTATTTTTTAAAATTTAAAAATATCAACTATATAATCTTTACATGCAAAATTGAGTGAGTGAATTACTCCCTTTATATTTCAATTTAGGGAGAATTTTATCTACAATTTCATTATTAGATGATTTAAAAAGTATCTCTTCTATTTAACATTTGAGGCATAATTTTTGCATATGCATAATGGTATTTAGGGGTGAGAAAAAAATCGGTATAACTAAAATTTAAATCGAATGAAATTTAATTTTGATTTATTCGATTCAGTTTGTTTTAAATTTTTATTAATTTTGATAGATTAAATTTAGTTGATTTATGTTTAAAATAATTTAAAATAATCAAATCGACCAAATTATTTAATCTTTATCTGCAAAATTGAGTGAGTGAATTGCTCCCTTTATATTTTAATTTAGGGAGAATTTTATCTACAATTTCATTATTAGATGATTTAAAAAGTATCTCTTCTATTTAACATTTGAGGCATAATTTTGGCATATGCATAATGGTATTTAGGGGTGAGAAAAAAATCGGTATAACTAAAATTTAAATTGAATGAAATTTAATTTTGATTTATTCGATTCGGTTCGTTTTAAATTTTTATTAATTTTGATTGATTAAATTTAGTTGATATATATATACATATATATATATATATAATACCCCAGAAAGAATCAATTAGACGACAATAAATTAGAGTATTAAAAGTAATGAATAGGTTGTGATACGAATTGAAAAACCTAAGAGCAGTTTTGTAAAATAGTTACATAAACTAGAATAAATCATATACAAATTTGAGAAATTTAGTAAATGAGACAAATTAGACAGTATGGTAAATTTTAGGCAGATTCAAGTGAATTAAATTATTGTGAATTAATTGAATTAGTAAGTTAAGTTGATTAAAAAAGAAAAGAAAATTAAGAAAAATTCGGTATGGAAATTAAAAGTTTAAGAGTAAGCGACTGTAGAGACAGTGATAGACTGTTAAACAAAATTAATGAAAGTCAATATTTGGATGATTAAGAATGAAAAAGAGCTAAATAGAAGTTCATTGGAAGTAACAGAGGATGAATATGCAAAGCATTAAGGTGTTAAAGGAGGAATTTTTTCTCAGTAAAAGCAAGTGGGACCCACCAAATTTATCATTATTTATCTAAGTTGAAAAGTTAAAAAAATTCTTATCTTTTGACTCCAAGATGAGCCGGCCATACATGGCTAAATAAGTTGAATTTTAGTTGTTTTACTTAAGTTAAAATAATATATTAAATACCTTTACACTTGTTTTACTTAAGTTAAAATAAGAATTGCATCAATCTTCTTAGGATCAACTCTAATCCCTTCCTTGCTCACAACATGCCCCAGAAAAGCCCACATTCTCAAGCTAAAATTCACACTTTGAAAGCTTAGCAAACAACTGATGCTTCCTCAAAATTTGCAACACAACTCTAAGGTGCTCTTCATGCTCTTCCTTACTTTTCGAATACACAAGAATGTCATCAATAAACACAATGAAAAACTTGTCCAAGAATGGCCTGAACACCCTATTCATCAAATCCATGAATGCAGCTAGTGCATTAGTCAACCCAAATGGCAACACTAAAATCTCATAGTGTCCATATCGGGTCCAGAATGCTGTCTTCGACACATCCTCATTCCGAATTCTTAACTGATGGTATCCTGATCTCAAGTCTATCTTGGAGAAATGACTTGCACCCTGCAACTGATCAAACAGATCATCAATCCTTGGCAAATGATACTTATTCTTGATAGTCACCTTGTTAAGCTGCCTGTAATCTATGCATAACCTCATAGAACCATCTTTCTTCTTCACGAAGAGTACAGGTGCTCCCCAGGGTGAACTACTGGGTCTAATAAATCCCTTGTCAAGCAGATCTTGCAACTGAGTCTTCAACTCCTTCAACTCCACTGGTGCCATACGGTAGGGAGGAATAGAAATCGGACTTGTGCCGGGTAGCAATTCTATACCAAATTCTATCTCTCTATACTGTGGCAATCCAGGAAATTCTTCAGGAAATACATCCGGGAACTCATGGACTATAGGAATCTACTCCATACTCTTCACTTCCTTATTAGTGTCCCGAACATATGCCAAATATCCTTGGCAACCCTTCCTCAATAACCTCCTTACACCAATGGCAGAAATCACATTGTATGGTGCTACACTCCGCTCTCCTTGGAATACAAATTCCTCACCCGAAGGTGGCTTAAAGACTAGCTTCTTCCCATTACAATCTATAATAGCATAATGCTTGGATAACCAATCTATGCCCAAGATCACATCAAATTCCAACACTAGTAACTCAATCAAATTTGCAGCCAAGCTCTTACCGCTTATGCTAACCACACAAGAAGGATAGGAGTTCCGAACCTCAATCTCCTCCTCTAAAGGAGTAGAAACAACCAACAAATCATCAAGCAATATACAAGGCACATGCAACTTCTTAGCAAAGTAGGATGATACAAATGAATGCGTAGCTCCCGAATCAAACAAAACTCTAGCATTCAAGGCTTGAACCGGAAGAATAACTGTGACCACTGTGTTGAATGCTTGGGCTTCATGCTGCGCTAGACCAAAGACTCTTCCTCTGCCCCTACTCATAGGAGCTGATCCTGAAGCCTGCGCCTCCTGCTGACCTGACCTCCGGCCAACCTCAACAGCTCTGCCCAAAATACCTCTACCTCCCCCTGGCTGCTGACTGATGGTCCTCTCTCTGCTCATCTGGACCGTAGCCTGAGAAGCCTGAGGTCTTCCCACAAAGGGTGGCTGTGGATAATTCTTGAGAAAGTGACCTTGCTGTCCACACCTGAAACAAGCCCCTGATGCATAGTGACAAGGCCCACTATGAAATTTGCCATAGGAAGGACATAGAGGTTTAGGAGCCCTGGGCGATACAAAACTGGTTGATCCCTGACTCATCTGAGAAGTAGGTCCAGGAGTAGTCCTACTCTGTTGAAATCTCCCTGAAGGTCCTCTATACCCACTT
>CANXYC011098778.1:0-34498 GCA_948193065.1 Aleurites moluccanus | reverse complement strand
TCTTGGGTGTCCTACTATTGTTTCCATGGATCCAGAGCTGAATAGATACATTCTCATGAACGAGGCAAAAGGGCTTGTTCCTGGTTACCCTCAATCCATGCTTGATATCTTAGGCAAATGCAATATTGCAGCAGTTCATGGTTCCACTCACAAGTACATGAGAGGGGCACTTCTTAGCCTTATTAGCCCCACCATGATCAGAGAACAACTTTTGCCTAAAATTGATCATTTTATTAGAACCCATCTCAGCAATTGGGATAACAAGATTATTGACATTCAACAGAAAACCAAAGAGGTGCATATTAATTAATTAGTTTTACTATTACTAATATTATATAAAAAATCATCACTATTTAATCAAAACCCTTAATCTATTTTTTATTTTTCCTCTGTTTTTAATGTATCTAGATGGCACTTCTTTCCTCACTTAAGCAAATTGCTGGATCTGATTCAAGCTCAATTTCTCAAGCCTTTATACCCGAATTTTTCAAGCTTGTTTTAGGCACACTGTCATTGCCAATAGACCTTCCTGGCACTAATTATCGCCGTGGTTTTCAGGTGAATTTTGCCTTGAACTTTCTAATCTTTTCTGCAATTTTTGTTATGATTTCTAGCAAGTTATTAAAAGTTGTTCATTATTTATATGTTTATATAGTCTAGGAAGACTATTGTGAGCTTGTTGAGACAACTAATTGAAGAGAGAAGGGCATCAAAAGAAATGTACGAGGACATGCTTGGCTGCCTTATGAAAAGTGAAGAAAATAGATTTAAATTAACTGATGAAGAAATAATTGATCAAATAATCACCATTTTATATTCTGGTTATGAAACTGTTTCCACTACTTCAATGATGGCTGTCAAGTATTTACATGATCACCCTAAAGTTCTTCAAGAACTAAGAGTATGTACAATTTAACATAATTTTGATTTATAAAAATCTTGATTTTCTTTTTTTTTTTTTTTTAATGGTATTGACTTAATGATTATTAATATTTGCAGAAAGAACATTTAGCAATTAGAGAAAAGAAAAAACTTGAAGATCCAATTGACTTAAACGACCTTAAATCAATGCGTTTTACTCGTGCGGTGAGAAATTTATAATTTTGTAATTTTATACATAATTATAGTGTTTTACAATTAGTTTATAAAGCAAAGTTGATAGTGATTTGATTTTTTATTTTTAGGTGATTTTTGAGACTTCAAGATTGGCTACAATTGTTAATGGGGTTTTGAGGAAGACTACTCAAGAAATGGAATTAAATGGTGAGAATTTTTTTTTCTACTTTTCTTTTTAAGAAAAAAGTTCATAGTATATTAATTATTCTTTTTGTTATATAGGTTTTGTTGTCTTTATAAGTCTCAAGAAGCTTTTTTGCAGCTATTTTTTTATTATTATTTTAAAAATTTTGGTATTACAATTATGAGAAAATATTTGCTTAGAAATGATTTAGAGTGAAAATAAAGAATTCATATAGTCGATCTCAATTCATTTTGGGTTTAAAATTAAGTTGAGTTGAGTATTATTTTTAAAATTTTGAACACAAATAATGAAGTAACATGTCATGGAAATATATGATAATGTATTTTCCTTTTTTTTTTTTTTTTTTTCTTTGTGGACCTTACACTAATATGATTTACATAGCATACCTACCAATACAGCTAGGCCACTCCTTAGTTGCCGCAACTCTTGTTTTTAATTATTTTTGACAAGAAAGGGAGCTTTCTAATTGTAGGAATGTTCTTTATCTTTGTAAATTTAGTAAACTGATATTCATTTTTGACAGAGAAAGACATTTTTGTTTTTGTTGTATTTTTGTGTTCTAATTAGTTGATGAGCATGTTTTACCAAGTTTCATTAAATCATGGGTTCAAGTCCTTAATTTCGTACTTAATAGTGAGGATTATATATCTTTGTTAATTTCATTAAACCACAGATTTTTCTTTGTTAATTTCAGGATTTGTGATTCCAAAAGGATGGAGAATTTATGTTTATACTAGGGAAATAAACTATGATCCCTATTTATATCCAGATCCATTATCCTTCAACCCATGGAGATGGCTGGTTAGTGAATGATAAATTCATTATTATTTATATATAATTATTTACTAATGGAAAAATAACCCATAATTTCCTTGCCAATTGACTAAATTAACTATTTTTTTTCCCTTAATGCAGGATAAAAGTTTGGAGTCTCAAAGCTATCTATTTATTTTTGGAGGAGGTACTAGGCAGTGTCCAGGAAAGGAACTAGGAATAGCAGAAATTTCTACTTTCCTTCACTATTTTGTAACTAGATACAGGTAATTACAAAGATTCATTATATTTAATCACCTTTTAACGCGTAATTTAATTAGGAGATCAAATTTCTTGAAAAAGAAATTTTTGATTTTGGGCTAATTTGGTTTAATTAATTAATTAATGTTGTACTTGCAGATGGGAAGAAGTTGGTGGAGACAACCTAATGAAATTTCCAAGAGTTGAAGCACCAAATGGGCTACACATTAGGGTTTCATCTTACTAAACTAACCTATGAATGTACATAAGAAATGATATATAGCATTAGCATATCAAAAGGGATGAGGATGTACAAGAACAATGATCTTCTAACATATTAGAAAGTGAGTAACAATTGAGCATTTCCCATTTTTGCTTATGCAAGTTAATGGAAATTTCAAAATCCTAACATCTTTTTTTTTTAATGTTCAGAAATAAAAAACAAAAAATTAAGTATACTTAACCATAATATGAAATAATTTGAACTTAGAAAATTAGCAATAAAGTTTTCTTACGTCAAGACATGCTTGATGCTACTCATGGTATATACTGGCAACAAAGATCATAGCATACATTGGCATCATTTGAACAAAAAAAAATGATATAGTGTATTATGAAGTAAACGCTTGATGATTGCTTACTAATATAGAGTTTGAATAGGAAGCTAAACGTTATAAGCTGCGTTTTAGGAGGAAGTTAAGAAGTTTTGTGATTTTTAAAGTGTTTGGATAAAAAAGGAAACTAGATTATTTTTTATATTTAACCCAAATTTTAAAAACTGGGGGAGGAGTTTTATAATTAACGCTCATTTTTAATAAAACTGATTATTTTAACAAAACGCCAGTTTTTAAAGCAGAGGTCCTGTGAGTTCACAGGCTTAACTCCCCAACTTGTTGAATTTAATTTATAATTTGTATGGTTTGTTTTCTGTTTATGTCTGGTTTAAATTTAATATATACTGTTTAATGTAACTTCAACTTGATAATTAGATTGTATATAATATGTTAGAAGAAGGAAAAAAAATGAGCCTAATAGCCTATAATTTATCGAAATCACAAAGTTGAGTAGTGGGAGCTGTTCATGCCCTGCGTCTTAAAGATTAGCTCTTGGCACATTAGCAACTATTTCAAGCCCATTGCATTAGTAAGACCCAAGTTCGTTAGTCCAACAGAACCCACAATCAAATGAGGTCTGTGCATTTGGTTTTATAGGCTTTATATCTAGCTCAAGGCCCAGTGCTTTTCTCAGATTGTGAATTTAAGGTCAAGATTCAAGATTTTATCTTACTCTTTTCTTTACAAGAAACTCTGCTATGGTTTTAATGCATAATATAAATAATTATTATATTTTAATGCATAATTAGAAAGTATATTACTACCTCTATCCGAAAAAAAAATAGACTTCATTTTTTTTTTTCATCCGTTTAGAATTATAATCCATTTTTTTTTTTTAAAATTAGTTGATATGTTAATTTATTAATATATTTTTATTTAATATTTCACTGCATCACATCTTTATAAATAAATAATTAATTGAATATTAAATTAAATAACACATACATACTAAAATTAGATGAAATTTTATTGCTAATGAAATTTTAAAATTTTATGTGGTGATAATGAGATTTTATTGGTAATGAAACTTTGTTAATTTGTATAATTAGTATTAAAATTTTAAATAATAATTATTTTCAAGATAATTATTTATTAATATAAATGAAGGATATTTGTAAAAAATATAAAGTAAAAAAATTATTATTTTAATTAAATTATTTTTTTTTAATCTGTGTGAAAATAAAAATATAACTATTTTTTTTATGGAGATAATATTTTAAAAAAGAGAAAAAAAAATGAAATAAAGTCCATGGGAACAAAGACTTATAATTTTAAAAAGGCTTAATTATCTGAAATAATTTTAAAACTTTTAGAATTTTTCATATTTAATAATTAAATATTATATTATGATAAAATTAGTGATCAAAATGTTATTAAATCATAAGTAATTTTATTCTATTTTTTAAATAAAATGGATAAGCATGTAATTTACTTATATAATCAAGAGCAAAATAAAATAATATTTTGTCATTTTTTAAAAATTTGTAATTTTAGTACACTCAAAAGATAAACTACTAGGAAAATTTGTAACTCATTTATTCTCTCTTTTTTTCCCTCAGAAATAAAAATAAAATCAGGAAAATTATCAAACATATCATTGATACTCTATTACATAGTCTAATAATAATAAATTTATTGATTCAGCAAAAAATTAAACAGATCATTGGCTTTTTGAATTGCGATCGGCTCAATAATATAAGTATAGGACTGCTGCAGAGTGCCTAATTAATCCATCGGGGGAGAGCTGCCAATATATTCAAAGTGCTATAGAAATTATTTTCTTCAGTCGAACCAGATGCTTGAAAAAAGTCTCTCTTTGTAACAGTGAAGCTCATCCAACTAATATCAGTACGGATATTATCTATTATCTATTTTATTTTTTATCATATATTTTTTATATGTTATATTATTTATAAAAAAATATTAAATATCAAAATATTAAAAAAAAATAACGTAATACATAAAAAATATATAAAAATGGGACATATTAAAATAAAGAATCCAGACTGAACCAATATTTATACAATTCTTTAGAAATTCAATGTAATTTTATATTGTGAAATCTATGTTTGGAAACATATAATTAGTAAAATTTAATTTTTTCAATCTGAAAAGATTTGCTATAACCAGTATTCCAATATTCTATTGTTGTCATGTAGTGATGGAAGTTATGAATTTGAATTTTGATAATTTTCTCTAGCAATCCCATCTCCTTTAAAGAATTTTCGAAGTAAAAAATTAAAAATATTATTTAATTGGATTGATGATGCATCGATCTTTTTTTTTTTTTTTTTTTTTCAAATGGTGCCAAATATATACATAATCAGTGAGAATTTGTTAAAATTTATTCTCTTTTGATGACGAAATGAAAAATGCCATTTTCATTTTTATAAAATCTTTTTACAATTTAATTATCTTACAGAAGTACTGCCTCTTATTTTCTATAGATTTAAAATGGAGCTAATATGACTGCGCTGAATGAACAGAAATTCTCATCTTTATGATAAATCAATAATTTTTCATTCCAGTGGATGATTTATTCGCAATATATAATATTCAAAAAAAAAAAAAAAAAAACACAAACACACACAACATTTTAGTTGAATAAAACATTCATTGTCGTTATTAATTAGACAAATCAAGAATGATCATAAATTTAGGTTATATTTGTTTCCAGAAAATAATTTGTTCTTACAAAGAAAATATATTTTTAAAATTTTTTTAGTTGCAAAAATGAAGATTAATTAAAAACATAAAATATATTTATGCATCAATTTCTCCTAAATTTATACTCAATTTGTTTGATTCTTGAGTAAAAAAAAATGAATATTACTACTTTACATATTTTTTGTCCAAAGTCTGAATTGTACAGGAAATGAAGGATTTCTAGATGAAAATAAGCAAATACAAGAAAATGAGTTAAAAGTTATAAAAAGAGAGACACAAGCACATGCAACAACTAAATCAAAAGACCAAACCCGCTGGATCATGAGCTAGTGCCTTGAGCAACAGAAAAATGATTCCTTATCTAAATTCTTGTACTTGAAATTTATATTTGGACCTCCTATATATTCATTATTTGCATCGACTTTGAGCAGATTTTACACAAGTGAAATTCTCTAAAAATAATACTCTAGATCTATGAAAGATTTATTTTTCATTTTAGAAAGATAATTAATTAATTAATTAGATTCCAAAAAGAAATTTGGGTATAAATAATTTATTTCCATAAAGAACTTTATTTAATTAAGAAAAAGTCATCTTAATTCCTTGGATTTCTTAAAGCAAAAATAAGAGTACATATTACCCACAAGCTATGAAAGCTAATTGAAATCTAAATCTTATATCCTTTTTTCCATTGAATTTCCATTTAATTGATTAATTATTTTTTAATTACTTATTAATTTAGTTAAATAATGAAACCAACAATTATATCATTTCATTTCACTAAATATTAGAGAACCTTTAAATATTGATACTTAAATCCCGTTTGATTTAACTATTCATAACAGCTGTTAGTTGTTGATAATAATTGTTAACTGGTAGTTAATTGTTGTTATCTAATAATTAATTATTGTATTAGTTTGATAAAATAATTATTAGTTGTTAATTATTATAATGTTCGATCACTATTAAAGATAAATATTAATATTTATTATTTTATTTAAATATTATTTTTAAAAAATAATTTATTTTTTTTACTTCAAAAAGTATGAGTTTTTTTTTTTTTTTAATTTCAAATTAAAATTTTTACAAACAGTTATTTTGTAACTACTTAAAAATTACCAAACAGCTAATAACTGTCAGTAATCAAATATTATAATGCAGTTGTTATAAATAAAAAAACTATCAGCTATATCAAAATTTTTATCAAACATTCACTTAATCTCTCTATCGGTAAAGTTCAACATCTTTATTCTTTTAAAACTACTAATTATAATTGATATGTACACTTAATGGTGAGAAAAAACTATGTCAATTATCACTGATAATTAATAATTGATATGTTAATTTTTTTTTTTATATAAATTTGTTAGATTCATCATTTGATATCCAATTTTTAATGGGAGAAAATTAAAAACCCTGGAATTATCATAATGAGAGAAAATTAAATGTCTTCCTTATAGTAAAGATTAGAATGGATGCTTGAAGAGTTGAAAGCAACATGAAAAGGATGCTCAAAACCGCAATCAAATGCGCAAAATAAAGAGGAATTGCGCTCTAACTTGAGTTACTGATTGACGCAAGGCAACCAACAAAATCACGAGTTTCCACACACATGGACCTTTCTAATTCCATACCACCACCCACACCTAATATTTCTTTCTTTCTTTTCTTTTCCCTTTTCAAGTCTAATTTATGTGAATTATAAGCAAACCAGGTAAGGTATTAAATTGATTCATAAACAATTTTGAGTAAACTTTGAGTAAGTTTATCGATTTCAAGTAGGATCGGATCGTATTGTATTATTTATTAAAGGTTTGAAAATCAATTTGAGATTTTAAAAAAAAATTATAATTTTTTAATAATTTATTTTGAATTAAATTTAAAGTTGTGTCAAATAAATCATATTTAAATTGAATTAACATGTGATTTCAATTAATTTCTCATCCCAACCTCAATGAGGTTGAAGTGTGTTATTTTAACATTATAAAACTGGCAATTGGCGGTAGACAATTAAATTTTAAGCTGCTCTGGGCATATAATACATATAATGTTATGACTAACCAAAAATGCTAACTAAAATATACATATTGTTTATATGATAAGTAATTGGTTGAAACATCCTTTTAACTTTCTATTGCTCTTGAGATAAATAAGTATTGTTTATTTGTAGAAAACCTATTTTTTCATAAAATTATTTTAAGAAAATGAAAAAATGGAATTTAATATTTAGTTATTAAAATTTTCTAAATAAAAAATTTAAAAATAATTTTTTTAAAATTTTCAAAATTATATTATATTATGAAAAACTATTTTATGATATTTTTTAATCTACTTTAAACTAAAAAATAGAGAAAATTTTAAATGAAAAGAAATCCTCATATATTTTTTATTTTTTAATTTTTAATTTGAAAAATAAAAATTTATAATATTAGAAAATAAAAAAAAATAATTTTTTTATAACTAAATAACGCTACAGTATTTTTTTTAGGCAATTCAATTTTTTTCTAAGTGAATTACTATTTAAATTGTTTTTTTTTTCAATTTTTTTTTTAATTTCCTAGTACATGAAGTGAAATAACTACTAGTCTATGACTACCAAATAAATGTCATAGTAAAATTAATTGCATTAAATTACTATTTTTTTTCCCCAATTAATCCATATGTAGATGATAATCTACATGTGTTGTCCCTAAAAACTCAAGTAATGTGCCTTTAATGATTATATAGGCACTGTTTGGTTGGCCAACTAAACACCCCTAATTACTCATTATCAATATGCGCATTTAGTTTATGATTATATATATTACTTATTTTCTCTGAAAAAAAATAAATTTATTTTTATTTTTATACAGATTAAAAAAATTAATTAATTTAGTTAAAATAATAATTTTTATTTTATATTTTTCACAAATATCTTTTATTTATATTATTAAATAATTATCTTATAAATAATTATTATTTAATATTAATTTTACAAACTAATAAAGTTTTATCACTAATATAATTTTATTTAATAACTTAATAAATTAAATATTTATTAATATTAATATACATTATTTTCTAATCAAATATTTATATTTTTAATATGTAGATTTTATTTAATGTAATAAAATTAATTATTTATTTATTGATAAAAATATATTATGATAAAATATTAAATATGAATATATTAATAAATTAATATTCAACTATCTTTAAAAAAAAAGGAACTATAATTTTAAACAAAAGAAAAAAAAAAGTAAGTTGAGCTTTTATTTTTCGGATGAGAGAAATATATTGTAGTAATATTCCTAGTGCTTTGGCCAAAAAGGAGTCAGATTGAAAAAATAAAAAAAATAAAGGCAATAGCAAATTTACCATCGAAGATGGCAGCATATCTACTTTTAATAGTTGCCATATTAATGACACTGCCTTTCCAACCAAATTAAATCAATTTTGACTCAATAGGAAACTGAAAAGAGCAATTAAAAATAAAAATAAAAAATTAAATCAAACTTGACTAATTTTTATGGTTGGCATATTAATAACTTTCCCTGTATGGATAAAAATTATTACTATATATAATGGTCAATTGAAAATTTAAATTTAAAAAATTTCCAACTTTTCACTCTTCTAAATCATTAATTTAAAAGAGCTAGGATACCAAATTCTAATTAAAATGTTGTTAGCTTACACATTATACTTTCTTATTTTACTTAAATTTCTATAAATACTTTTGAAAAGTAATACAAAAATTTTACAAATCATAACTTTTTTTTATATACATCTCTTATCAACAACGGTAAATTTTTGGCAACAATACTTTAATATAAATTAAGAAATGAATTAAATATTTTAAAAAATGTTTATGTTTCCAAAATTTGAAAAAAATAATAATAAAAAAAATTGATGCAGTGCTGTAAAATTATAAAGGTAGATTCTTTCGTGTTTATAAGAAAAAATTATTAGAATAAATCTAAAATTATAAAATAATTAATAATAATTAAATATTATTAATTAATAATTATTTATGAAATTAATATAATAATTAATTTTATAAATTATAGAATCTATATTATAATTAATATCTTAATATATTAAATTATTATTATTGAGCTAAAAATTTATGGTTTAAATGCCCCACATGGATTGTGGTTTTGTAATACCATAAAAAGCAAGTTGCAATACTTAATGCTTTAAACAATCCCATGCATGCACAACACTATTCAGCAACTGCAATGCTCCTATACCATATCCTCCAAATAAATAATATAAATAAATAATTAAAATAAAAATAAAAATAAGTCTTCCTAACGAGGTCACCTACTTCTCTGTTCTTTGAATGAGTCCCCATTACCAGCAAAGCTCAGACACGTCTCCAACTCAACCTCCACTCGTGCCGCTTCTCCCGCCTTCGCACGTGCCACCCATCATCCCTCCATATATATACCCCTCTCTGTTTTCCCTGTTACTTACAATCACATACCCTTCTCTCTGAACACACACACATTCTAATCATTTCCTTTTCTTTCTCTGATCAACAATGGTAGAACCAGCAGGAGATACAAAGGGAGCAACAAAGTTAGTGCCTTTGTTGAAAGATGAGCTTGATATAGTGATACCCACAATAAGAAACCTTGATTTCTTGGAAATGTGGAGGCCTTTTTTTGAGCCTTACCATCTTATTATTGTTCAAGATGGTGATCCATCAAAGACCATCACTGTCCCTCAGGGTTTTGACTATGAACTCTATAACAGAAATGACATTAACAGAATCTTAGGTCCTAAAGCCTCTTGCATTTCCTTCAAGGACTCTGCTTGTCGCTGTTTTGGCTTTATGGTGTCCAAGAAGAAGTATATCTTCACTATCGATGATGATTGCTTTGTAAGTTCTTGTTGATCTGTAATTTGCATCTGGGTTTTCGTTTTTCATGCCAAAGTTTAGATCTTTATGGGTTTTTATTGAATTTAAATTGATTTGGTCTCTTGGGTGATTTGGGTATAGTTATTTTGGATCTTGTTTGTTTCTATGTACATTGTTTTTCTGTTACTGTCAGATTATTTTGATCTCGTAGCTTTTCTGGTGTGGCAATTGCTGAGTTTTTTTCAAAAAAATTACCAGCTGAAACAGAGTTTTGATCTTTAAATATGGATCCTCCAAATTATATGCCTCCATTTATTGATATTCATATAATTTATATTATCAATTTTATGATATTTTGCACAATTGCAAATCGAATCAACCTTTGCTGGACCATTCCTATCAGCTTAACAATCTATGTAATCAATTTGCATTTGTTTAATATGCATTTGATTTTGACGAATAGTTAGTTGTAATGTGATCCACAGCTGTGAATTATAATCGTGAGATTGAGTTGTCTTAGTCATTACTAATATAATTATGCTAATTAATTATATAATGAAGGTTCTATCTTTTTCCTTTTTGGGACAGTGGGTCCTAATTGTGAATAAAGTATAATTAATACATTAGATTTGAAATTAAATCCAAGCCTCCCAGACCCTCCACCAGAAAGACCATACAAAGTGAATAGTTAATCGCTAATTGTAGATTTTTTTATTTTTTATTGTGAGATAAATAATAGTTAATTGCGGTTGCCAGGAGAATAAGATTATTAAAATCTAAGAAATGGGTATTTTTAATATTTTTCCCATGTTGGTTGTTTAACCAATTTATCTTGTTTTAATTATTTAACTATCATGACTTGTCAGGATTTCTATACATCAATTGTATGTTTTTAACTGTTAATATCAATATTATTAGGTTGCAAAAGATCCTTCTGGCAAGCCAATCAATTCACTTGATCAGCATATCAAGAACCTTCTGTCCCCATCCACTCCCTTTTTCTTCAATACCCTTTATGATCCTTATAGAGAAGGTGCAGATTTTGTTCGCGGGTACCCTTTCAGCCTTCGCGAGGGTGTCCCTACTGCTGTTTCTCATGGACTCTGGCTCAACATTCCTGATTATGATGCTCCTACTCAGCTTGTCAAGCCTCTGGAAAGGAACACTAGGTATATGATTGATTCTTGAATGGCAAGTGGTTCTTTTATGTCCTTTCTATTCAATTGGTCTTAGTCTCATGCTCTTATTTAATTATCAGGTATGTGGATGCTGTTTTGACAATTCCAAAGGGTACCTTGTTCCCTATGTGTGGTATGAATTTGGCATTCGACCGTGAGTTGATTGGCCCTGCAATGTACTTTGGTCTCATGGGTGATGGTCAGCCAATTGGTCGCTACGACGATATGTGGGCTGGCTGGTGCACTAAGGTACATTTCTTCGACATCATTTTTTGTTTTCCTTATTCTATGAGGTCAAGTTAAAAAACTTTTGCATATTTTAATGCTAAGTTGTTTAATTGATTATGTTTATAGGTCATTTGTGACCATTTGGGACTCGGAGTAAAGACGGGCCTGCCCTATATCTATCATAGCAAGGCAAGCAATCCATTTGTGAATCTAAGGAAGGAGTACAAGGGCATTTTCTGGCAGGAAGAGATCATTCCATTCTTCCAAGCAGCGACTCTTCCAAAAGACAGCACAACTGTTCAAAAATGCTACCTTGAACTGTCCAAGCAAGTTAAGGAAAAGCTTAGCAATGTTGATCCCTACTTTGAGAAGCTCGCTGATGCAATGGTCACTTGGATTGAGGCCTGGGATGAGCTTAACCCAGCTGGAGCTTCTACAAATGTTGCCAATGGCAAAGCATAATTGAAATTTTCAATTAGCGCAAATTTTCTGTTTGATGTTATTAATTTAATACCATTACCGTGAGAAGATATAAATGATTGAAAGAAATAGAAGCTGAAATTTATACTTCTTAGTCATTGTACCTTTATCCCTGACTAGTGTGGTCAAATGCCTGGATTTTGGTATCAAGGCATGTATTTTTTTTTTTTAATTCATTTAACTTCTTGTTATAAGCTTTTCAGCAATAAAACATAGTTTTAGCCCTTTATAAAATTTCAGGGTTGTAATTATTTGTTGGATTAGGCATAAATTATTGCAGATAATAGCCAAATTACCAGTTCAGAAAAAAAAAATTCTAGATGGTGTGGATTTCTTAACTTGATCCATTTCTTCTGTTAGTATGTCAATAATGAATAGCACTCTATGGAGTGTGGTAGTATTTGAATTGAATGTCTAGCTTTTGGCTAACTTTCTAAAGATAATGCTTTTGTTTTTCAAATAATGTAGAGTTCAACATTTTCACTTCTTTCTTTTCTGTTTTTAGGAGATAAGATAAACTTCATTCAAAGATAATGTCTAATGATCTTATTTAACTGATTTTTTTATTTATTTATTTTTAAATATTTTATGAACTTATTTTGTATTTTTTAATAACAATTTTATCTAATAACTTAGGATTTATAATTTTTCTTGATTTTCACTTGAATTAATAAGAAAAATGATTGAAAATAGTAATGGAGTGGCTTTTTTTTACTTGAACGACTAATAATGAGTTGAAAACCAATAGTTTATAAATTTTGAATTTTACTTTTTTAACATTTGATAATTAATTTTCTTTTCTAAAATTAAGATAAAGAGAGTTGAATATGAATCTATTATCCAAGATATTATACACTTTAATTTAATCATATTAAAATTGTAAACATAAATAACAAATTACAAATTTAAATTTCAGTATTTAAAAAGTGATCAATTAAACTATTTAAGTAATTGCACAAATATTGGTTACCTTCGTACAAATTTGGAAACACAATTTTTTATTTTTATTTTGAGAGATGCAATGTTTCTTTCAATTTGTTTTTATTTTTTATTATTTTTATCTATTGAAAATGAAATAAACTGAAATATATTGTGAGAGATAACGCTTCTCGTTAATAAATCTTATTAAATAGATAAAACTCTCATTATAATGGTAGATGAAAGGATCCACTCTATTAGAGAGAAAATGAAAAAACCAATTGAAAACTTTTCTTTTCTTTCGTGTAATTAATAAAGGTATTAAAAGTTCGTATTTCATAGTTAGAGAAATATTAATTCAATTTCTGACATGTAATTCGTTAAAATAATAGTTTAATAATCGAGAATCTTTCATATAATTAATATAGTTATTAAAACTTTAAATTTTAATAATTTATTTTTTTATATAAATTTTCATTGCATTTATAATAATTCTCTATTTTTAAAAATGTTCATTATATTAAATAAAATTATATTATTTTTCTTCAATCATTTTCAATATACCAGATAAATAAAAAAGAATTTAGTAATAAAATTCTATCATTTTTCCAATTTATACTAAATAAAAAGGAAAAATAAAAAATTTCATTGCACTTTTGCTAATTCTATCATTTCTCATTTCCCAAATAGGCATTTTCTTTATATTAAACAATATAAAAAAAAAAAAAAGAATTAATATACTAAATAAAAACAAAAAATTAATAAACAAAATTAAAATATATATAGTAAAAACGTTCATCGCCGCTGCCGGGGATCGACCCCGGGTCACCCGCGTGACAGGCGGGAATACTCACCACTATACTACAACGACTTGATGGTTGAGGTGTCTTTGAAAAACATTTAATTAAGATCTGTTTTCAAACCCTTACCTCACTTATCCAATTTAATAATTAATAAAATATGTCTTGCCTATTAAAAATATTAATTTATCTAAACATAGTCTTTTGCCTATGAAAAAAGGATAATCTAAAAGCTTTTCGTTATTAGCTCGTAATTCTTGTTTAATTTTTAGTCAATTAGGAGAGAAAATTAACATTAAGAAAAATGTAAATTTAGGTTGTTACCATGACTAACGACTGATAACTAAAGAAATATTTCAAGTTAATCAAATTTTCTCAATCAATCTGTACATTGAAAAATATTTTTCATTGCAAGAATGAACTTTTAACTGATTACAAATCATGAATGCTCTTTTGGATTTGGAATAAATAAATAAATTGTCATTTCAAAATAAACAATAATATTAACAGCATGAAATTTAAAATCATATATCAAACTCAAAATTGGACCAAGATTTGCTTCTATGTCTGCCACAGTTGTCAACTACAAGACCGTTAAAAGATGGATACAAGGTACATGGGGCAGCTACAAGAAGGATCAGGATCTAGACCAGCCTAGGCTTACCAGCACACTCTCATGAAATTAAGGTTGGAGCATCTGTATCCTCCGTCTTTTGACGCTTCGCTTCAGGCTCTTCGCTGTTCTCATGGCTGAGATGTCCATTCACTGCCTCTGGACCCAACAGGGAAACATGTTTGCTGGTAATTTGTCGACCTGCTCTGAGTTTTGGACCCCAATGCCTTTCAGGATTTGGAAGGAAGCGAGCCACCTTCTTCGCTTGGGCCTTGCTAAGAGATGCAACAGCTCGAGCAAAATTTGCCTGCCAACAGGAAAGAGGTAAAAGAACTTGGCAACAGATAATGAACGCAAGTGCATGTATACAAACAAATATGTATGAAACAAAAATTAAATATCTGAAGTTTTAGAGGTAAATCTTACTTGAAGAATTGGTCCTTTGGCAAGTATCACACTTCCCGATTGATCAGGTGCTTGAGCTTTCACAGGATGATTTTTGACCTACATAAAAAATCAGATGATCCATCATTTCACAATGCTTTGAAAAGGAGGTTGACATCAAGTGCAGCAACAAGACATTTTAGAAATCCCTTGAAAAATCAATGGCCAAATAAAATTGTGAAAAGTAACCAAAGAGAAAGATGAAAATGCAAAAAGCCAATCAAATTGCGGATAACTTATATTTACATGTTAAGTATGCACATAAGGAAGGACCTTAAACATCAGTCCTTACCCAGCATCTCATTATATCCCAAATGACATCCATGGGAGCATCTGATTTTAACCCCAGTGGATTCACATGTGTCCCAGAGATGCGATAACCAGCATTGATCACTGCAGAACGGAAGATTACTGCTGATGGGGAAGTGCATTTTAGTGTTGCGCATAGGTTGTGCAAACTCAAAAAGAGAGGAACATCGGGCAATTCCTGCAAACATTTTGGCACAGGAATAAGAACATTCATTTTGGCAAAGATAGAATTCGTTTCTCTTCAACCTTCAGCAAAATAAAAACAAAGGAATCTTCTGATGATTTTTTTTTTTTTCATAGTACAAAATAAAGGAAAGATAAATTCTTCAAAAATAATATTAGGCTTTTCTTTTTCTTTATTAAATTATCACTGCCATTAAGATAACATAATGCCTTGTACTGAAACTTGAGTTGGAATGCGAGCACCCATTCTCTGGGGTAAAGCATCTCAAGTCCAAATAGGACAACAAAACTGATACAAGGCATAAAGTATTAAACCTTTCCAAGCCTCAGCTAACAATAACACACAAATCATGAACTAAGATATTTTACCTCTGATATTGTAGTCAGTACAGCAGAGATGTGATCATAAGCTGGATACCGGTCCTTCATATATTTTACAGCTTCTAGTGTTGAAGTGACCCATTCTTGATCATGAATGGGAGCAGACCATATGGGTCCACCCACGTTAAATTTCTTCCCACAGTCACTACACTCTTGAGGAACAGCAGGACCAAATCCAGGCAGATACCTTACACTGTTATTCTGAAAAATAAAAACCAGATGATATATCAAGCCCTTGAACTATTTCAGATTGGAAAAACTATGAAAAGAAGGTTATACAATCCAGGCCATGTACACAAGTTAGTTGCTCCCACTACTACATATTGTTTATATTGGTTCTATTTTCCAGAAGTTTTAGGAGACAATTGAACAATAAAATACATCCTCCCTAAATTGAATAAAAGAAGAAAAATGACATACAGGTTCTCATGTTAGAAAAGATATGGATGGAAGTGATCGAGTACTTGTCATATAGCTACACAGACTACAATTCCATGAAAACACATCAATAAAAAATTTGCACAGACAGCATATCAAAATAGGATGCACACCTTGGAGATGGTCCTGCCAATAGGCTGAAGATGAAAAGAATCACAACCAATGCATTGATAAACATATGAAAGCTTAAGAGGAGTGTTTTTCATTGCACTTGCAGAACTGCAAACAACAATTTGAACTTTTTGTCAGGGTGATATGAAGAAGTTAGCTTCTTTCAAGGAAAAAATATAAAATAAAAAATGCCGCCTACGAGTATACACGAACGAAAACTCGAACATAGAAGTCCATTCTGACAGATAGCACAGGAACAATGTAGCGTTTGTAGCGATTTGCATGGCTCTGCAGTCAAAAGAATATATACAATTACCCCATTCTAGAACAAAAGAATTTGTTACTTGCAGAAGGATCGATTAGACCCTCCAATATCATTGAAGTGTCCATCATTTCACCATTAAAAGAAGTCATGAATCTTTGACGAGCAGCTCCATCGGAGTAGATCACAAAAGAAAGAACTGTTGAAATGTTACTTTTATAAAGTGCTATGAAAGGGGCAAATATAAGGAGGGGCCCAGGGGGTCAGGCCCCTCCAAAGCAAGTGAATTTTGTTAACAGGCACTGACTGGTGGTGATAAATTAACTGCGGATGCCACCAAACAGTAAAAAAGGCCCCCAGAAACTTTCTTTCATGCTATATTGACCCTTTTTATGTTAGAAAAGGAAAGCTATTGCTTAGTTAAAAAAGAAAAAAGGAAAAAAGCAAAGGTATTGCTTAGTGGTTAATTATGGGCATTGCACATGAAAATTAAATGCAATAGTCCCATTGGTCTATTTGTAGTACTAAATGTCAATACAATGTATACTTTCGATAAGTTAAAAAACCTAATACGATTTCACTGTTTTCTAATAACACTGCACCAGACAAAACTCAGTATGAATTAATTCTTCCTTTTGAAAGATAATTCTCTCTCTCTCTTTGTTTAGAAGTTTAAAATAAATTTCAATCATCTCAATTTATTTTCTTTTATTTAGGTTATAATTTTTTATAAACTTGACAATCGAATGTTTATATTGAACCCATGAATTGCAATAAGCAGGACATTCGTTATGATTTCTAATACTTTTGTCAGTTTTTATAGATGAATGTTTGTCGTATTTTTTTCAATGAATTAAAACGGAGTTTTTATAAAGAAATGTTTCTCGATATATATAATTTAGGTAAAAGTGCAAAAGAGTGCCTTGTGGTTGGAGCTGTTTTCATTTTACAGTCCATGGAATTTTTTTTTTTTTTTTTTTTTTGACAAAATGGAGTATAAGGTTTTCACCATTAGCACTTTGGGGCCTATAGCCTTAACGCCGTCAAAGGCTGCTAACCTGGTGTCCACTTGACATAATTCCACATAAAATTATGTCACATCAACAACTTTTGAAAGTGCCAGGACCATAGAACCTCAGATCCCATTTTGTCAAAAGAATTTCCCCGGATCCTAAAGTGAAAACAACTGCAACCACAAGATATTTTTTTATACTTTTCCCTATAACTTACAATAAAATATAAAAATTCATTATTGTGTTGTTGAGTTTAATAAATGTTTGATGTTAGCCCCCATTAAAACGGTTCTGTATTCGTCCCTGGCTCTAACAAACAGTATTGGATTTCTTGGGAAGGACTTTAAGAGAGAACATTAAACAACTTAGATAGTTTCACTAACTTAACCATTCACAGTAAGAAAATTGACAAGAGAATGCCGATGTCATTTAGCTACCATTTCTTTTAACCACGTGCCCATAACATATAATTATAATTCAATGAAAGACACAATATTCAAAGACATGAAAGTACCTCAATGCAGGCAAGAAGGATCCTCAAAGCCATTTCATGGCAATATTTTCCTCTCAGTGGATAAGCGCCATACCTTATTTCACAAGTATTATTAGAAGGAAAGTAATGACTCTTAACAACTATTCAAATGCAAAATGGGTTGCAAAATCTTACTTGGAATAGCAAACCTCACCATTACCTCCACAAAGCACTGCCATATCAGTTGCTGTACACATCAACAGGCCACCATCAACAACAGACTGAACTGCTGAGTCCAAGAATATTGAAGGCGATCCGTAAGGATCAAGATCAACCTGAAACAATGTTCAACAACAAAGAGAATGAGCGGGTCTAACAGACACGTTGATATGAACCATAATAGTGCGCCAATTTTTTCATATACAAATTTTCAGGAACATAAACATATGTGGAGGTAAAAAAATACATACCACATCAAATTCTTTTGGGTGGGTGAGCATATATACACGGGCATCAGCAAGATGTGATTCCACCTTCGAAATTGCCACTGAACCATTGAACTTTATATTTCTCCTGCAAGCTTCAACTGAAGCTACAGAAGAAAAATGACAGAATAAGATCTGATGCACAATTTATTTGGTTACTAGAAGGGAAACCCTGCAACACAGGTAAATATAAAAAATGCTCTAAAGGCTTAATAACAGGTGTTTTTGTGTATATAAACACATATATAGATACATACAGCCTTTCTCTATATACAGAGCTGTATGTTTATCATCAGCTTCTTGGGGCCACTTTATGCATGTGTGTCTTTTGGGAGTCAAGGAAGAGGCAAGACTTCCAGAAAATCTAGCATACAAAATATTCACCTTTATCATTATCCAATGCCACAACTTGACCAATCCCTTCAACCTCACGGGCGTATCTTACAGCTCTTAACCCAGAAGCTGACAATGCCTATATATCCAGAAGGATATTATTAAAAAGTGATTGAATAACAATACAAAATACTCAAAATTGAAACTATGAACTAATAGCAAATAATTAATTAAAAGGGCAAAAAGAAATGTAGAAAACTATAGATTTATGATAAAACCTCAAGGACTCTTGGGGGCTTCAGCTCCCCTGGAACTTTACGCTCTGTGATCTTCACTCTTTCTTCTGATATGCAACAAGGTTCATCCTGAGATATCTCTTCTGGCCCTTCACATTCTCCATTTAATTTTTCATTATCCACAGCAGCCTCATTAGATGTTTCCTCAATAGCAGATCCTGACTTATCTTTCTCAGGTTCCTTCTCTTCACATTCTCCATTTGACTTTTCATTATCCGTAGCAGGCTCGTTAGAGGTTTCTTTAACAGCAGAACCAGAAGCATCTTTCTCTAACACCTTCTGCACTGATTTTGTTCTTCTGGACAACCAAGTTTCATGTTCATCTTTGCGTTTAGATATAAATGTCCTTAGGATGGCAATGGACAAATCTCTGTTGTGAACCTGGTCATTTTTTTAGTTCAATTTTTAAGATCCTAATATTCTTAGCAGTTAGAAGTACTAGGGAAAAGACCTCACAAAAAAGTTCACATGCAACCATATGAAAAAGCATCAAATATAGTTTTTGAGCACATGAATAAAGAATTGAAAGGAATATATTGTTTTGAAATTAATCAACTGATAAATTAGTCAATAAAGACATATGGTTTGCTTCGTAACAAGGAATGGATACTCCGTCGCAGGACTTCTTCTTCCATTAATTGATTGCAGGTCTTTATATCTGGCAAACAAGGAGAATTTTGATCTACATAGCTTTACTTTCTTTTTTTTTTTTTTTTTTTTTTTTATCTCAGTAACACTTGTAGAAATGGCAACATGCATTCCTATTGCAACAAAGAACTGAGACTTCAACTTCAGCTCTTAGTAGCCATACCAATGTCAGCAATTAGTTATGTTTAATTACGGGATGATCCCTAAGATTGCAAGTTCAGTCTAGATTTGTACTCTAGAGGGCCAGTGACACCCTTATATTCCTTGCTAAGGTACATAAGGTACAGAACATAATTTCCATAAAAAAAAAGTGCACACACAATCCAGTTGCAGGCAGTGAAGAGATATTAACATATTGAAGGTCACAAAATTTTTTTATATGGACCTTATGCAGCATTTAAAAGAGGAGGCATAAATGGCTGAACCTATTAATACCACACAATTATCCTCCTCTCATAATGAGAGAAGATGAAGCTCAGCTATCTATAATTGCAATAAAGAACACTTTAATCATTTTCATTAGGACACAATGTAACTTAATTATAATAAAAAATAAAGCTCAATCATCGAATTAAGACTGCAGCTTTGTCCAATCACAAACTAAAAATCATACTAATTCCATTCACAAAACTTCAACCCAACTAAAAAAAACAACAGAAATAAAAGGAAAAACAAGATTGTGAAACCTGGGCCTTGTTGAAAAACACTTTGTTTTTGTTATGCATAAGAATCTCAGCCTCTCCTTCCTTGATAATGGTATAGTCATCGAGATCCATAACCACTTTTCTCTATTTTCATACAACAAAAAACAGATTATTCTTGTGGGTCTTCCCTTCTTCTTCTTCTTCTACTTCAAGTTTCTGCTTTGTGCGTATTAAAAAAAAATAGAGACTTCGGCAATAATGGGCTCAGAGTTTTTGCTAATGATAGATCTTTTAGCAGTTTCAGAGTTCGCGTAACCGTCAAATACATGAAAGCAAAGAGCTTTATATATATAAGCGCTTCAATTCCTCAAATTCTTCAAATTTGCAACTTGCTCTTAAACCCTAATTTCTCACTTCCGGTTCATGTTAGAATTTACTTGTATTTTCTTGCCAAAGTGAGCTTGGAGAATTGTGTGCTCATTGGGCGGGTTCTGAAATTTCCGGGTACAGGTCGGGTCTTCGATCATGGGCTTGGGCTGCTTTTATTTTGGAAATTTTTTTCAAAATACCGAAAAAAATAAAAATTATTTCATATTTACTATTAAAAAAAATTCAAAAATACTAAATATCTAAAAATATTTTTTAAAAAATACGACATATATCAAACATATACTAAATATATATCAAAAATATACTACATATATATCAAATATATATAAAAAATAATAAAAAAAAATTGAAAAAAAAAGTCAAAAAAATATATTTATATAATATTCTCTTTATTTTTTTATTATTTTTGGAAAACTTGAAATAATATCTCGAATGGTTTTTTTTTTTATAAGAAAAATAACCTTTATTAGGTAACAGAAGAACAATCATTCAGCAGTACGGGAAAAAAAAAAAATTGGGCAAGAAATCCAAATCATTGGACAAGGATATTTCAAGGCAGCCTTAGCCAAGCTATGAGCCACCTGATGACCCATTCTCCCTTGAAATAAGATCTCTAATGTTAATCTATATATATTATATATAAGTGTAAATCTATATTAATAAGTATATTTAATAGAACAAACTTTTATTAAAATAATAATTAAAATATATATTCTAAATTTTTTTTACAAATTTCATATAATTTTTTAATTTTTAATTATTAATTATTTCAATGAAGCTTTAATTTTTTTAAAAATTTAAATTTAGTTTCTTATTTGGCATAATGTAAACTATGTGCCAAAAGTGTAATATATGTGAATGTAAAATAATTTATTTTTCTCTTTTTTAATTAAATAAATGAGATCTTAATTCAATTTTTCAAGAAATTATTTTTATTCAATTTATAAATTTAATATAGTTGTAATTAAATTCTTTTATATCTGTAGAACTATCTTTTACACAACATATTTTGCTCAAAAAAAATAAAGAAAAGGAGAAATAGTTATAATGATAAGTCATAAACTCATAATCCGGTAATTAATTATTATGATCACACATCTCTTAAAAAGATCATCTTTTAAAATAATTCCCACTTTTCAATAAATTATATCTTCCCACCATTAATATATATATATATATATATATATATAGAATTTAATTTAATGGGTATTTGATAATAAAAATTTATGGAGATGTTAGTTTTTTTATTTTTAATAATTTCATTAAATTTATTTAGTTATTTTTGTGATGATACCTGTTAGTCGTTAAATAGTCAATAATTATTATTTATAAAAATTTTAATTTAGAATTTTTAAAATAATTTTTATTTATTTAAATAAAAAATTAAATTATTTTATTAAAAATATATATTTTATAAAAAAAATATTAATATTTTCTTAATAATTATTAAATATATTAATAATAATAATTTTATCAAATATTTAACAATAATAAACTAACTACTGATTATTACAATTAGTTAAATCAAATTAAACATTAGAGAATCTAAAGTGTACCCGATATTAGTCTCAACACAAAAGTTTATCTAGTAATCAATTTATCTCATGTTATTATATAATTTTTTGACGGAAGAAGTTATGGAAATTTAAGTTGCTGATACTCAATTTTCAGTTTTCACTCTTAATAAACATATTAATAATTTTTAAATTTTATTATTTATTTTATTTAAATATTATATTTTGATAATTTTAAATATTAATAAAAAAATATTGATCTATTTCATATGGATCAGCTAAAAAATAATATATATAGGTAGTGTTTAATAAATTTGAAAATATTAAGCACTGAATTTTAGGTATTGAATAAAATTGATGGTATAATTTTAAAATTAAAAAAATTAATTATTTATATTCAATATAAGTTTTAGGTTAATAATTTTAACTTACTATTTTAAGTGGTTTTAGTTTAATTAAGATTTTTAAAAGAAGTGTTACTAAATATTTGAAAACGATAAATATATGAAAATAATTAAGTATTGAAAAATTTTAATTTTAAATACTAAATCATCCTTAATCTTTATAAATTTTAATTACAACCAAATACAATTATAATAAAAAAAATTAAAGAAATAGTTTTATATAAATTTAATTTTTAGGAGTGTTTTTTTACTTGGTCGAGATAATAGGAGAGAGAAAAAAATTATCAATCTATCCTATTATTTATTAGAATTTGTAAAATTATTCATAATTTTATTATTTTGATAACTTGATTAATAAAATTTATGGGTAAATATTTCATATTTATTTTGATTGTAATTTTTTTAATTATTTTAATTGGAATGTATTATTTTTTTTTTTTTACTAAATGAAAGAAAAACTTTTTTTTTATAAAAAAAAATAATTCGCAGATGAGATTTGTTAAATGTAACTCATGTAAAGTAAAAGTATAAAAATGCTATTAAAATATATTTTTTATTGGTCACTTCTTTCTAATAGCATTTTTATATAAATCTTTCATTTCATATAAATCTATTAAAATACATTCCATGCATGAAGAAACGAAGGGAATTAATCTTTCATTTCATATAAATCTATTCGTAGGTGGATTTTGAGTTTAAAAAATATTGAATTTTTAAAAATTTAATTTATTTAATATGTAAGTTTATAAATTAAAATTTGATAACCTACAAATAAATCTACTTTCATATCTCTCCACTCAACTAAACATGAAAGTAAAGTATCCTCCAATCTTTTCTACCCATCTCCCTTTTTACCGTTTCTCTCTTTTTTTTTTTCCTAAGAACAAATATAACATAAAAATTGAAATCACAAGACAAACACATAAATTTTATGAAAAAATACCATAATAATGAAATAATTATATTTAAAAAATATAAAAATAATAAAAAAGTACCAACCATATATTTTAATCAAAAATAACAAAAATTCATTATAATATTATTAGGAAAGAAAATGAAGAAAATTGGAAAAAAAATTAAAAAGAAATTAAAAAGAAAATAATGAAAAATGAAATAAAAAATAAAAAATGGATTAAATAATATTTTATCAAGAATTAAAAGTTAGTTTTTTAAAATAAAAAAATTATTTTATTATTTTTATTAAATTTTAAAAACTAAAAAATAACTTACCCTAAAAATTTGAAAAATCCAACAGAACACATGCCTCCCTAGCCTCCATGTAGATCGGTCTATAATTAAACTCCAAATACACCCTTTAAAAGTATTTCATACACAAATCGTTATAAAAATAACATATAATTTGTTTTCTACTCCTTATTTTTATTTTTTTTCATTTGCAATAGAATAAAAATAATTTTTCATTTTAATAACTTTCACAAAATTGATGGATACAAGATTTAAATCCGATATTTTTCACATTCATATCCATCAATTTTGTGAGTTATGAAAGGAATGACCAATGTTTATTATATAGCACACGGTCAACGACGCAGTTAAAATTTTTTTTTAAGGGAGTCAAAAATTTTGTTTCATAATTTACATCAATAATTAGATAGGTTTTATTTATTTAGGGAAAATTTCCTCCTAAAGTAAGAGAATCATGTACTCCATATATGATTAATTTTTTATAAAATTATATTAAAAAAAAAATTAAGATTTGAAGGTTAAGGGGCCATGGCTTCCCTAATCCTCTCCCTTCATCAATACACACTGCTCTTAAATCTCAAGCCCATTTAGATTATTTCAGGAAAAAAAAATTGCTTCCTTTGTTTGACCAAAAATATATAAAGTTAGAAGGCAATTTTGTTTTATTTAATTTCAATGGCTGACCACCATATCAATAAATGAAATTTTTTTACCTTAAATCAATTCAATAAGAGAAAAATAAGTATAACAAAAAAGGATATCCATATATTTTTATTGGGTAAAAAAAAATATAAAAATTATATTAATTAAAATATCTCATTATTTATTAATTAATTGTATGTGTTAAGTCTCTACTTAAACTTTCGATCTTATCTCAGGCTTGAGACTACCTGGCGTATCTTCAAGCGAGGTAATTCAATTTGCAAATTGAGGAGATATCTACATAAGAAAATTGTGCATTTTCATTGTACAAAATCATAATTTCCATTGCTAAATTTCAAAAGAAAAAGAAAACCCAAAATATGTATAGCTAATTGATTAACATGTCCACGCAGTCACAGAATAAAGGGGACGTTCATGCCAACAAATCATCAAACTTGTTTTCTCACTAACAATCTTATAACCTTTACCAAAGGCTTCAACCATTTGTTTGGTTTCCTCATAAAAATTATACCACATCCGAACTGGCTTAAACCCACCTCTTGCTAACCTAATCACCCATTTACTGTATCTTTCATGTCTTTCAAGTCTCTCTAATCCTTCACATGCTATAATATTTTCAATCTCTCTCCCAAACATTTCCTCTAAAATCATCCTATCTTCTCTACCCAATTTCCCTGGAGTGGCATCAATTGAATCAAATACTGCACTATAATAATGTAATCCCTCTACGAATCGATCAACGAATCGATTTAAATTATGATCTACTTCCTGCTCTACTAAAAATAATAATTTAGGTGACATTGACCGAATCAGCATCAAAAAATCATTCATTAGCTTACAATCTTTAATTCCATTAGATTTGTTACCTCCAAAATGAGCATCAACTCGATCGTCTTCTGCTAATAAAACATGAAGATTTAAAATCGATATGAAAACTAATGCTTCTCCTGATCTTACCTTAATCATGTCTATGGTTAGATCTCTTAATTTCACACTTAGAGGATTAAATTGAAAGGGCATGTCTAGCATTTCAGCTTCTTCTATAAGCCTTGGACCCAACTTGTTTAGAATGGCTTTGTCACTATTGAGACAAGTGATTTTCAAATGTGGAGGGCCATTTGGCAAGTGAGCTAAACTATGAAGAAGAGAAACCCACAAATTTGGGTCACTAGAGCCAAAATCCACAATGTGAATTGTACTTTCATTGGTCATAGCTTGAAACAATGTTCTCACTATAATGGTATTAGCAAAACCAAGATAAGGGAATACTCTTGCAAAAAGAGGCTTGGCTTGATTTAGGTCTATTTGGGGCTGTTGGTCATGGTTTAAGGCCTTATATAGGCCGGGCCAACGCTTGACAAGGCGGATGGCCAAGGCTGAGGCAAATCGGGCAGCCAACCGTTGTATGGAGTCCCCGGACACCGATGAAAATTCAGATATCTCCCAAAGGCACGAATTAGCCCGGTGAAGGTTACCGGAGGAGGTATGATTAGCACATTTTAGAAGAAGTTGAATTAGAAGTATGCCTCTTTCTTCAGGCTTTAGGGTATGATTAGTAGGGGAAGGTGATAATGATGCAAGAGATAAGGTTACATCTGGCTTTAGTAATTGTTTTAAGGAACTCATCTAGCCTTATGCTATTTTTGGGAGAGGTTTTCTTTGGTTTTGCCTTAGTGGAGGCTTTGAAATTTATAGGGGAATCAATTTTGGAAGAGAGATTAGGTAACAATGAAACTAGAAGCATGCTCTTGGAAGTATGCAAGTACTCCAAATGAATGAGTACAAGAATAGATCAAGTGCTTGCTAAGAATCTATCTTGATTTATTCTTTTTTTTTTCCTTTCCAATTTTCCAAAAACTAAAAGTATGGGAATATAATTATAAGTTATATAAAAAATTTTAACACTTGGTTGATTTAGAATCACAACAATAAATAAGACAAAAAAATTCCATTTACCTTGCTCCTTGACTAATACATGCATAGGGATGGTTATATAATTAATCATTATCATTAATCAAATTGGATTGACCCTTCCAATTTAATGGAGTAAAGATTCCAAGAAATTTTTTACATGATGTGAATTGAATAAAATACTCTTGATTAGGCATGGTATTTTATATCTAGCTTAGGTGAGATTAATTAGTTGATTAATATATATGACCTTTCTTAACTTTTTAGTCCATAATATATTGAATATAAAATGCCAATTTATTGAATTTAGTACTAACATATGCTTTTGCATTTGTATATTTTAATGTTGCCAACTTGCCATCAACTTTTGGTTAGAAGATGGTGTTGTTCCCTTGCTTTTGGCATTACTTTGGATACATACTTGAATTCTGACCTCCTTGATTCGTATTATTTTTAATTTGAATTAATGAATCAAAACAAATTTAAATATATAATCATTACTCAAACTATAAACTTAATCCACCATATCAAATTATAAACTAACAATAATAATTTGATACATCAGCATATTAATTATAATACATATTCATAATTTAGATAATTAATTATTATATTCACGTTATGAGATAATTATTAATTGACATATTTAATCACTATTAATTAATTTATAATCAATTATTATTAATTAATCCATAATCTAATATGATAAACTAAGTGCATCTATTTTTTTTTTTTTTCATTTATTTGCTTTCCAAAAATTTTGTCTCCTTTCACATTCTTAAATATAAATTACTCATCATATGTCTGACTTTTATATTAAATTTCTAAATATAAATTCAAAATTGGAATTGATACATTTTTTTTTCAAATAGCCAAAATTATCATTGGATTAATAATTTAATTAACTATTGAGTGTTTTTCATGCTTAAATATTCAAATCTTAATAAAAATCAATGTAAAAAAAAAAAAGGCCAATTTAAAGTATGTATACATTTTTAAACTTGTGACTAGTCTAATTTTTATATTCAAATCACAAGAAAATATTTTCTTATGAATTTTCTTATCTTATTATTATTAGTTTGTTTTTAGTTGATTAAAAGTTAAATTAACATACTATACTATATGAATAAAGTTAATCAATCATCATGTTAACAGTTAAAATTTTATACTCATTTTATCCTTAAAAGGTGGTTTGAGGTGCGACATTCGTACTAATAAGTTTTAGCTCAATCGTTTTTAGAATTGTAAATTTTCAATTCCCAATACTATTACTAGATGAAATTAATCGTTATACACCTTAGATTTTTTTCTTGCTTGGTTGAGACTATAAAATACAAAAATTTTGTTGGGTATGGAATAAAAAATGCAAATAATGATAAACAATATATTGGTTAACAGCTTGGGAATTCAATAAATTTTCTATATACAAAAATATAATATGTTATATATTTATTCTAAAATACAAACACTAAAACTTCATATTCTCGACATTCTTTATGTTGATGATAGTGTAGTGTGAATCTTTATCCAAACTGTTTTTTCAACAGAGAATTAATGAGTTTGTTAAACTCTAAATTATTATTATAATTTGTTTAAATTTATCATATTATAAATATTGTAATTTATATAATATTGAGAATACCAGTCTAAGGAGTTAATAATTTGAAATTGAAAAAATCAATCATATACAAGCTCATTTAACATTTTATATTTAATTAACGTGAGATTTATCCTCATACTTAATTTATTATTATTATTTTTTATTATTTTTCATATGATTTTAACACTCCCTTAAACTAGCAATCGGGTATTTTTTTTTTTTTTTTAAATCAATTATAACTTGACAAGCATGTTATATTTTGTTGCATAATTTTTTTGATATGGTTTTAACAGAGTTGCATCTCAATCGGCTATATGACAAATAAAACACTGTGTTCCTTTGCTACAACAAATACTGAACTTACTTGCACTAATTAAAGTTGTTTAATAATTGTTATTAAAATTAATAATTAACAGTAAATATTTACTTATTATTAAATATTAATATATCTCAATAATAATAAAAATAATTTAAAAAATGGAATTCTCTGAATTTACAAATTGCATTAGTTAACATTTACTGATGTGCATAAGAAAAGTTCAAATAGTGTTAATTGTTAAACCCATATAAGAATAATAATGAAATCAAATGATTTTTAATTTGTCTTAGTTGTGTAGACAAAAATGCCGCCTACCCACATCACATCTCATTCGTCTCCTAACATAAAGCTGCTTCGAAAATTGCCATTCTTGAAGAAACAAAAGGTTAGTCATTAAAAACCAGAGAAATTGTCATCATTGTTGGCCCCATTATATTTTTTTTTTCTTAACCATGAAAATCTTGTAAAATTTTTTATCTAAATTTGAAATTCTTATATAACACTATTATAACCTTTTTTCTTAAGAATATCAGTAAATGTTAACTAATTATGGAGAAATTCTTAAATAAATTTAGTTCATCAAATCATATTATAAATTAATTAATAATAACCTGACACATTAATTTATTAATTATAATATATATCTATAATTTAAATAGTTAATTAATATATTCAACTTATATAATAATTATTAATTGCTGTGTTAGATCATTATTGATTAATTTATAATTTAATTTGATAGTTTAAATTCATCTAAAATTTTTTTCTCATGATATTAGTATAACATAATTTATAAATTTAGAGAAAATGATTTTCTATATATATATATAATATGAAAATACATTTTAAATAATGAATGAGATTTTGAAATGAATACATTAATATATATTTATTTATATTGTAAATAAATAATTTTAATATGAGTTGCTGTAACATGGCCGCTGTGGTCCATTAAAGGACGAGTCCAAGGCCCATTGAACAATGAGTCCAAGAAGATATAGGAATCCAACATGATAGATGAACCCATTAATTAAAGGGGTTTTCATAAAAATATTGAAAAAACAAAAAAAAAAAATTATTTTTACTATTACAAAAATATTTTTTTAAAAATACGACATATTTAAAATTATTTTTAAAAAAATATGATATATATTAAATATATATTAAAAATATATCAAATATATACCAAATATACAAAACTTATATCAATACATATACTAAAAAACAAAAAAAAAAAAAAGAAACCGTAAAATTAAAAAAATATATATTTGTGTAATTTTTTCTTAATTAAATATATTAAATAAGCCTAAGCAATTGCATTTCTTTGATAATACATATATTTCATTAGTAATATAATTATAAAAAATAAACATGCATCCAACACATAATTTAATATTTTATTTTCTTAATTAAGTATCATATTAAATAATTAATCGTATAATTATGTCTCAAGAATAGAGATCACCTGCCTTTTGGTACGTAGCTATTCAATTAATATTGTTTAGTAAAATTGAAAGTTTAAAGTGTTAAATAGTATAAGTGTAAAATTTTAAATTATTTTAAATTTTTACTTATTTATTATATTAAGTGTAAATTTTTATTTATTATTTATAAAAAAATTAATTTAATTATATTTTTGAATGATACATTATCAAATAATTTAAAATTAAAAATATTAATAATTTTAATTTTAATTACTAAATCATCATGTCTAACTTCATGCAAATAGATAGATGGTAGAATTCAATTGCATAAAATTAATTTGCTTGTGTTAAGTTTAATTCTAATACTTATTAATTTATTCACTTATAAGTTTTTTATATTCAATTAACATTTATTTGTAAATAAATTAAAATTTATGAGCTTATATACATGTGAATTTTAAGTGGACAGATGTTAGAATTCACCTGCACAAAATTAATTAATTTATATTAAGTCTCATTCTAATAATTATTCGCTTATAAATTTTTTTATATATGTCGATTAATTTACTCATAAATTAATTAAAATCTATGGGGCCATACACACGCGAAATTATATGTGGACATATATTATAATTCATTGATACAAAATTAATTAATTTATATTATATTCAATTTTAATATTTTCTCATTTATAAGTTATTTATATATGTGGATTAACATTTGCTCACAAGTTGATGTAAGTTATTCATATATGTCGATTAACACTTGTTCACAAATCAATGATTTGAACTAACATCATCATTAGTCCAATAATGAGATTTGAACAAGAATTATAAGATGCAATTCATTTGAGCATGAAATTTTGATATTATATTAGAGTTTATGGTCTCGTATACACCTAAACTTATAAATAGACGAAATTGAAATTTATTAACATAAAAAATAATTGATTTATATTAAGTTCAATATTTACTTATTTATAAATTTTTATATATTTTATTATTATTTAATATAAGATATAATTTATTATTAAAGCTGAAAATAAAAATTTATTAATTAATAAAATAAAATAAAATTTTAAAACCTTACCATATAACTCCTTAATTTTCAAGAAAAAAGGAAGAGTAATAGTTTTGGCTTTAAAATAAGTAGTGGAAAGAAGTAGGATAAATTTCTTTAACTATACCACTTTTTAAGGAAGCTGTTATTTTAGTTGTAGTGTAGTAGCACACTTTCAAACTATCCACAACATTAATTTCATGCCCAACTAGCACAAGTAAAAACAACGGATCAGATTTGTAATTGATTTTGTAAAACTCGAGTTGAACATGCCCAACTAGCACAAGTAATAATAACGGATCATATTTGTGATAAATTTTATAAAATTCAAGTTAAATTTATTTAAAAATAAAAATATTTATCCCGTTTTAAATCAGATCGGATAATGAAATAAATCATATTAGGTACACCTGTTTATATATATATATATATATATATATATATATATATATATATATATATATATATATATATAAATAATTATGAATTAAAAAAAAATATATAAATTATATATAAATAAAATATTAAAAAATAAAAAAATATATTATATATATAATCGGATTGAATTTGGAGCGGATATTATTATTACCTGAACTCGATCCGAACCTGATTCGGGTATAAAATAAAAAAAATTTCCCACTTCATTTACTAAACAGAAAGAGTAATTCATATTAGAACAAGTAAAATATTCACGAGTCGATATAAAATTATCATTCCAAAATATAAATTAAATAAATATATTTTCTTTAGAATCGGCAATTCATCATCACCCGTTCATGTACTATATAAATTAATTATCGGATATGTACTTTAATATTTATCTCATAATATAATAAATAAATAATTTTAAATTTTAAATTTTTATTTAAAATTTTATAATATTAAAGAGTTGAATGGACCAAAATTTTGGTGAAATAATTATAATACCCTTTTGCTTCTCAACATTGTTTTAAGTTAAATGCATAAATTTACTAGAACATTTTTTATATATAGTTTTTACCTGTTTTTTTTATTTATAATTGACAATAAAATTAGTCTTAGATTTATTTGCACATTAATTAAAACTAAATTTTATTTTCTTACAATTTTAAGAATATATCTCAATATTCAGTTTGTGCATTTCTTGAATATTGACTAAAAAAATTGAATTACGAAAAGTTAGATAATAAATCAACTATTCTATCAACAAGCTAATTAATTTTTGAATTCAATCTTCACCGATGTAAAATTCTCCCTTTCTAATGCTCGAAAAACAAACAAATCTTTAAAATTATATAGATTTTACCTTTATCAAATATAAATTTATATATATTAATGAAGTTTTGAATTAGAGATACTATAATATTTTTTTTTAGTACTGGTAAAATTTGGATTCGAGTTTCAGTTACATTTATCAATTAAAAAAAAAAAGAGGGTGAAACCCACTAATTAAAGAGCAAAGGTAGAAGTATGGGTTGAGCTCATGTAGTTTATTTTAGAGACTTAAAAAATTTTATAAATATTTTTAAAAATTATAATTTAATAGTGTTTGATTTAATAAATTTAATAATATATTTTTCGTGTTAAATAAAAATCAAATGGATAATAAAAAAAATTTATTATAAATTTTATATTTCAAATCTAACGGTTTAAATTTATCACATTTGTAATATTTTTTATAATCTATTTGATTTTTGTTTAATACAAAAAATAAATCATTGGATTCATTATATCAAACACTATCAAATTACAAATTTTAAAAATTTTTATACAAATTTTTAAATTCCCAAAATGTGTCATATGAAATGCTATTATGCAAAAATGTACTACAGCTCCCCTCAACCCTAAAAGTACCTCAATGGGCTAGGGTTGAGGGGGCTGATGTGTCAAAAACACATCAGCTCCTGCTGTATAGGGTTTTTAAAATCCAAAAAGATTTTGTAAAATTTCTTAAAAATCGTAATATGATAATATTTTTTATAACGAATTCAATAACATATTTTTTGTATAAAACAAAAATCAAATGGATTCAAAAAATGTAATATAAGTGTGTTAAATTTAAACCGTTAAAATTTAATGGTTTAAATTTAACATACTTCTAACATATATTTTTAGATCTATTTGATTTTTGTTTTATACAAAAAATATGTCATTGGATTCGTTGCAAAAAATACTATGATATTATGATTTTTAAAAAATTTTATAAAATTTTTTTGGGCTCTAAAAAGCCTATTCAGCATAGACAACCCCCCAAACCTACCTCAATATCTCATGTTGCATTTAATTGAATGGATTAATTAACCTTTTTACCAAACAATCAGAATAGATTAAGGGGGTTGCTGTACATTTTTGCACAATAGCCTCTCAAGTAGCATATTTTAGGGACTTAAAAAATTTTGTAAAAATTTTTAAAAACTGTAATTTGATAGTGTTTGATTTAATAAATCCAATGATATATTTTTTGTGCTAAAAAAAAATCAAATGAATAGTTAAAAAATATTTTATAAATTTATATATCAAATATAACGGTATAAATTTATCACATTTGTAATATATTTTTTATTATCCATTTGATTTTTATTTAACATAAAAAATATATTTTTAGATTTATTAAATCAAATACTATCAAATTATAATTTTTTATAAAAAATTTCAAGTCCCCAAAATATATTACATGAGAAAATATTATACAAAAATACACAGCAACCCAACCAAAACATGCAAGAGAGGCATTTGCTTAAAGTTTAACAAAGCATTGATATCTTCTCCACATATAGTGGACAAATTAACTATTTCATAATACGTTCTTAGAGTTCAAATTATTATTATTATACCCAAAGAACTTATTGGGGACCATTTCTTTTATTATACACAAGCTTACTTAATGTAACTTAATTTTTAAGAGATTTGCTTCACACAACAAAAACTTCTCTAAGCACCCTTTGTCACACTGATTTCAAACATATTTTGATCACTTTCGAAAACCATAGTTGACCCACTTAAATCTAACTCAGTTTCATAAACAATATCAACACATTGAGCAGTGACAAAAGATACCTCAGGATACACTATTTCACCGTTAGGAGTCATTGTCATTTTCTCAGCATCTGCAGCCTTTTGTAACTCTAATGCAAACTCTAGTTCTCCCATCACATTGCTCATGTTAGGCCGTTCCATTCCTTTGTTACGCACACAACTGAATGCAATCTCCACAAATTTATTAAAACACTCTGGAGCCACCTTTCCCATAAGATATGGATCAATTATTTCATAAATATTTCCATTCTGAATGCATTTCTGTGCCCAATTGGCTAAATTCACTTCTTCAGACTCTAAATCTCTATTGAGAGCCTTTCGAGCACACAATACCTCAAATAATACTACACCAAATGAA